>CAEFZX010006498.1:0-29537 GCA_903066825.1 Alfaro cultratus | reverse complement strand
AGGCGTTTGTTGAACTGCAATCAGTTGAATCAGGCACATTAAAGCAGGGAAACCTCTAAAACATGTAGGACAGTGTGCCTTGAGGACCAGGGTTGGGAAACACTGGTCTAGTCAAATACCCTCTGTTACGCCACTATCCCGCCCCTCACCTCGCTCTGACAGTAGCGCCTTCCGGCGACATTTCCTGTAATCTCAAGTCCACAACTTGATGGACGAACTCCTACTGCAACAATATCGCACCCTTTAATAACTACATCTTTATTTTTAAAATAAGCTACATATGCTTAAGGTAAGACTTGAACTTTAAAGTTTAGGACGTGGACTCTACTCCAAACCCGGGCATCTTTATTACTTCCTACTCGACTTGGCACTTATGTGTCTTGACTCTAGACTTGAAAGATTTGAAAGCAATTACCTGTGACTTGCAAAAGCAATGATTTTCTCCCACCTCTGATATCACAAGACATTCAGGATGAAGTGTTGGCCGATGTAATGTTTTGCCCTTGGAGACAAACCCTGATATTAGATATTCTGACACAAAATGTTAGAAGAATGACCCAAGGTCTTTATTCCATCCAAACATCGTTTGGAAGTATATCCTAAGCACGTGAATTATAATTTTAAACAAATCAGTTTTAAAAATGATTCAAAACGTCAAACTTGTATTCATTCAAGCAAAGCCAATTGTGATTGTCGCTCTTAATAATTATAGGAACAAAATCGTTTTTAAATGTTCAGAATCCATTAAAAATAGAAGAAAAACAAAAATCACTGTCTTTTCAGTAGAAAATACAAGATGTGTCCCTCATAATAATCAAGAATGCAAAAGCAGTCTGGGTGCTTGTGTAAAATTAATTTTATATTGCCGCAAATGCGAGTGTGGCATAACACTTGAGGTGCGATTCACATATTTAAGCTGTGAATTGAAAAGCAGCTGAAGTAGCCGTCAGCACATGTTTCTGTTTCAGTAACATTATTCCTTCAATATTCTGCAGTGAACTTTTGTTTTGACAATATTCTGCTTGGACCAAAACTCAGTGACCGAGAGCGACTAATCTTTTTTGGCAGCTAGTACTTAGTAGCGGCAAATATTGTTGGTTGTGTTTTTAATTGCAGCTAACTGATACCCAAAACTTGAGCCAGAAAACCACCATTTGGCATTTGTTAATAAACTAGATCTCTAGACAATCTGTAGAGATTGTTGGAAGAGGAATAATCAAAGATCCTTCTTCCTACACAGATCTAAACTTGTAAAATGATATAGGAGCCTGAGTGATGCCTTATTGGCAAAGAGGGAGTGCAGGTAGCAATAATTAAGACATCAGTCCTTAGATTAGGTTTCAATTTCTTTCTGAATGTCAGTGTGAAACAATGTTACTGCAGCAAAATATAAGTTTGTAGTTTCAATCTTTAAACTCAGTAAGTTGTCTAAAGTTCTTTCAACACAACCGAAATGTACTATTTTCCCCCTTTATTAACGGTGAAAGAACATGAATGGACTTTCATCTTTGTTCTTCTATAAAGAAGCCCAACATGTTTTCCTTAGTAATGGGCCACTTTCAAGCACCTTTAGGGCTCCCACCAAGATGTTCCTGCCAATCTGGTGAACACAAAACTGATGGTTCGCTGAAATCTCAGTTTTGCCCGGAGATTTATTTCCACTTCCTTCCTGCCGTCCAGCTAGAACATTACCTCTTGTGTAATCACGACTTTTCAGCACCATAGACAGCGCCAGAGCCATAAAAGAGATCTACTGCGCATGCTAATTTGGCTTAAAGCAAGGGACAGCACTAAGTTCTTCTTCCCTTCATTCAGCAGTCATTTTCTCCTCCTCATTTCTGATTTATGGTATTTGAAATGTAGCTTTTTTTTTTTTTTTTACCTTAAATGTTCCTCACACACTTTCACTAAGTTTGACTTCCACTGCAGGGCCACTTTCGCCATGATGGCTGGCGTAAAAAAAAGAAAAAGTTCTTTGGTCAACCTGATAATTCCTGCCTCTCTTGTCACTTGGGTGCACATGAACATACACACACACATGCGCACACACACACACACACACACACGTATTCATGGGATCAACATGTCATTTCACAGCTCGCTGGGTGACCTGGAGGGAAAGCTGTTCGACTGTTGATGCATCTAAAAAAAATAAAAACCTTAAAGAACAAAAAAAAAAGTGTTTTCCCTCCATTTCCGTCCTTCTCCTTATGCTGGACTGGCTAAATGTGGAGAAAAGAGCAAAACCAGCTCTGTAGGCCTCATTCCATTGCAGAAACATCAACATTTGTTTCTTTTGGCAGCCATTGAAGTTGCATAGAACTGAGAACATGCAAGCTAAGTCAAACTATTTACAAACAGACAGTGGCCGCAAAAGTATTCAGTCCTCAAATTTTATACATTTAAGTCACAAATATGTGTCACCCCTAAATAAAATCCATTGCATGGAGAAGTCGGCTAATTAATAAAGAGTATCCACCAATGTATAATTTAACATAATCTCATAAAACAATACAGGCTATGGCTATGCCATAGCTGCAAACCTACCCAAGTCATGCAGAGTTACCTAAATTGACAGGCAAGATAAGCATTTAACTTGAGGAAGAGGTGGAGGTTCACTTTTCAGCAAGACGACAACTTTAAACGTGCATCCATAGATACAGTCTGCTGTATTTTGTGTTGGTATAGCCTAGTCCAAGTAAATACCTAAGTCCAATCACGAATCTTTAGAAAATGTCCAGATGGGAGCATCTGTGAACACCAGTTTTCGAGTCTTTCTGGTCCTCATTTGTACCAACGTACCTAAATAAAAAAAAAAAATTAATTAAAAAAAAAACGTACAACTGTAATTCCTAAGAAGGTGGCTAAAATACAAATGCACTTTACATATTTAAGAATTACATTTATTAGGAAAAACGCCCCAAAACAAAACAGAAAACTTTCACTTAGACTACATTTTGTTGTTTTATCATAACATCCCAATAACATAAAAAAAGGCAACACAATGTAAAAGGCTGTGAGTCCAGGATGGTGAATACTTTTGGGAGATATTAAAAGTATATTTTTCATATTTGCAGAAGGCTCTTTCTTTTAACTTTAAAATAAAAAATCATTAACGGATTAAGCTGCTTTAAACATCCCAGAGCAATTTGTTTGGTTTCATTTTCAGTTGAAGGTTTTTCCCATAAGGCATCCCACCTACTGCAACACCTGTGCTTGAAAAACAAATGCTGCTGTCCTTCAGCACATGCTATTGCTTCATATTTGATCATATTTCCAATCGTATTAATAAATAGTACTTGCTTGAATTTACATTCCAACTATTATGCATCGCGCATAGCAGGTAACAAGGAAGAAAGGAGTAGACGAGATTCTCTCTGAAACTCGGGATTTAATCTTGCATCTTGTTGACGCTTGAGTTTCTTCACAGCTGATCAAATCTTCATCAAACTCATTGCGTGGCTGTCGGCAAGCATAAAAGATTTGTTCATGAGGTGTGCGCTGGTTCTTCCGAAGAGCAGAAAAAGCATTTAGCAATACATTTACAAAATTTGATGGACCACCGGTATCCCATCACGATTTTCCGACAGCAATCTATCATCGCTTTTATCGTTTTGTTTACAAATTTTGAGCAAATTTATCAAGTTTTTGTTTTACAAGTCCAGGATTTGTCAAAGTTGTGCTAGTTCTCTTGTCTCTGACTTTGTAATTAGCTCTCTTGACCCTCTTTTGAAAGTGTGCTTCTAATATGGGGTATCTGGTTTACCTTCCACTGCCTGCCTCCTGTTTGCTCAGAGGTAAATGTTGCCATCTGCATCTGTTCACCCTTGTTCATATATAGTCCCATCTCTCTCATTTGCCTTTGTTGGTGTGTCTGTTCATCCAGGCTGTCATGTCCCTGTGTTCCGCTCCTGTTCGTCTCCCTTTTATTTGTTCCCTGGACTCATGCTTGGATTGCCTGTCATATGGACTTTTTGTTCAAGCGCCCTTGCACCTGCAGCATCTTTTGTTCTTTGAAAATTTCATTAAAGACTTTTTGTTTAGTTTAACCTCCTGTGTCTTGTGCCCTGCTTCTGGGTCATCCAGAGCACTGACTATGAAAGTCACGGTCAGATATTGAAGTAAAACATAGGTTTTTGAATACATACAAAAAATGGAAAGACTGAAAGTAATAATTCCCATTGCACTTGATGTACCACACATTATTTTCATAATTTCAATTTGGAGTAGTTGTAGGACTGTCCCAATATATTCTACATCAGAAATTGTATTTTAAAGGGTCTTTCAAAGCTTTACTGTTTACTGATTACTTCTATTTCTAAGTATTTTAGGCATTTGTTTTAAATATTCATGTATGCAAGAAAAACACACAAACTGTTATAGAAGGTCCTAACTTTTGCACATGTTCTGAAAATACACTTCAGCAGTCATATGTTAATTTTGCCAAAGACAGTAGGAGCCTTCTGTCTGCATAATCCTTTGTTCAGGTGCTGGTTATTTGACCTCATAATGATGTCTTTGCCGTCCATGTCCTTCTATGACTAAATGTCTTTTTTTGAGACATTTGGTAATTGAAAGTAATTTTGCCCCAGTCTATTCTGCTATAAAACATGTGGGTATGTGATTTTAATAAAGAACTTTAACCAGTAGGAGATTGCTTCAAGATCTTTATTTATTTATTTTTTTGGCTTCCTTCAGAGTTCATGATCTCCTATTTTACAAAACTCAACAAGCCCGAACAGTAATCAACAAAACAGAGTAATGAAAAAGGTTTCAGGTCATTTTTTTCCCCCCATTTACCAATTTCTGGCCCCATTTCATACGCAGCCTGATTTGAAGACATTACCATTTCATCACAATCTACTTCCATTCTGTTCTCTGGAAACAAAGTCAATCATATCACCTGCTTATTCATTGTTTATTTGTTTTACTCTCTTGGTTGTTAACTATTTTTCTTTAAATTACCAAGATAAATAACAATAAAATGGCTCAAATGTTTCATATAATATATGTTTCTGGTACCAGTGTTGGCATTTTGATCCCTGGACAACTGGAAATAAGTAAGCAACCTCATGCTGGTAGATAATAGTTATTATACTCACATAGCCAAATTTCCCTACAGTAGACCATGACTTCATTTCGGAAAATTACTTTCAGATATTAGTTGTTAAAATGGATACAAACATTCCCTAAGGTGAGAACTAAACAACCCATTCCTTGTACAAATGTCCCATGACAGATTGTTTTTTTTTTCCTATCTAAAGTGGTGAGGTACAAACAGTTAGATAATGCAACTTACCCTGTGTAAAGTGCTGATTCTACTACCGCAAACACTCCCGATAGTTAGCTCTCATTATTTGAAGTTGGTCCTCTGCACCACAAGTTGCCTAATTGCTCATTGTGGTCATGATAATCTTGTTTTCTTAGCTAATCTAACCTTCCTCAAGTTTCCAGTGACTTATTCTTTATGTCCTTGTGTTTTAAGATATCTCGGACTCTGCTTGAGCTGATCACTGCACGTTTCCACCCTGGATTCCACCCCAGCCACTGGACTTACCCGATTGTTCGCCTGAATCTGCTACACCGTTTGTTGAACAACCACCTCAAGTAAGGGAAACACACAAATCAATATGTATCACTTTGATAAGTTTTGATACTTCATCCACAGATACAGTAAGTCATACACTTCGACTCTCCACATCTTCTGTTTGAAATCGATTCCCAAGAGCTTGACGTCTTCTTACCTCAGCCACCTTAAGGATTTTCAACCTAGAATCAACCAATAAGCGAGACATGGTATTCCAAATATGCTCAGCCCAAGGTCGCACCTGGACCTCACTCTTTCAGATCATCCCATCGCTGCTGTTTATAATGTCTGAAGATTTTATGTCACATCCCATTTTTATTGGTTGTGCTCGTGATCTCAGTTTGGAGTAGTTGGTTTTACAAAACATGACATTGTGACCTCTGATTGATCAATACAATACTCATAACTGACTTCATAAAATTACTCAACAAACTTTCTCCAAAAGTGGGTTAATTGATGCATGACTTATAAATATTAATGTCCTGTAAGAGATGGATTCTTGCTTCATAAGATTGAGGTATTTAAAAATCAAAAATGTACTAAATGGGAAACAAAAAGTTAGTGAACTGCACCTCTTTTAATCAAGTTGCTGTATTTGTGTGGTTGTAGTATGTTTTATCTGTCCGTCTTCATACTGCAGATATCTGGTAACCTGCTTTTATAGAGTATCTTTGGTTTTTGCTCTAAAATGCTTTCCTTGCTCAACAGGCGCTCAATAATCTGAGGTGAAATGTGATTGGGCTAAATTCTAAGAGCTTGTTGACTATCCAAACAAGCCGAACCCTCACCCATCACCTGCCTACAACTTCAACATCCATTTGAACCGTCGGTGGTGAATGTCTACGTGCTATTGAAGATTCCCTCTTGTTTGCCAAAAACGATCCACGGAGAGAAATAAACTCCAGGCTTTATCGAGCCCACGCACAGGAAGACAAACGAGGTTTTTAAGCACAGCAGGCAAAAATGAAACATCTCAAACAGGATTACAAAAAAAGAATCCAATATCTCTGTAATCTGCATGGATCACATAACTGGAGCAGTAAGTGGTACAATTTGCTTAGCTTAATCCTGAGGCAATTCTAAGTGTCTCCTTTTCTGTGGCACTGACAAATTATTACAGTCCATTCTTTTCGAATGAAGCTTCAAACTGTGATAGATGTACTGAATTATTTCCCCAGACATTCAGATTTTATTCTTTTTGCAGCTCATTGACATGGACCCAAACACATGGCAAGCAGTCCTTTGCACTAACATGGTGATGCCTAAAATAAACATGTTTAATATTACATTAAATTAATGTTAAACACTATTATCTATCACATTAGGTGTCAAACCTTTTGTTTTAATAAGGAACCAATATTTAATAAGGTTTCTAATTACATGTGAAGCTGGATTTTTGAAACAATTGTTTCAAAAACATTCCCATCAATTCACATTCTTTTTCCTATTCTTGAGTATAGGTATGATTATTCCACCCTGGAAAAAGGATGGGTTAAAATAAACCATAAAAAGGCCAAAATGAGTCAGTCATAACAGTCGACGGTGTATGCAAACTTTTGACCGGCACCATAGCTTTTACCTAGTCAGTGATGTTGTTTGTGATGTGGTTCTTGCTTTGGAAAAGAGAGAACGTGCTGAAAGTTCTTCACTGCATCAGTCACTTACAAACTAAGTGCTGTGAAAAAAACAACAACGTCACACTAACAAACTTCAGTGTAGAAGTTGTTGCTGAAAAAAGAAGATGTGTAGTTAATCATTTTTAGAGTGAAGAATTCACTTCGAAATGAAGTCAGAGGAAACATAAAACGATTTGGAAGCTATTTGAAAAAAAAATAAATAATAATTCCACAGAGACATTTCACTCTAGCTGCTACTTAAAAGGAAGTGGAGCTTCAGCAAATAACAGGAATGCTAAATTACAGCAAATTTGAGTATTTAATTTCTGTTTGTACTGGAACAGGAGTTACTTTTTTTTTTCTTTACAGCCCTCTCAGTCCTTAGAATACCCTCAGCATTACTTAATTGTAAAATCAACATATACTTCAGTTAAAAGGCTTGTTGCAAACAAGCAATTTGGATTGCTCATTACTTAATAAATCATATACTTTCTTATGAAGTATGGCTCAGCTATAGTGGTGTAATTGTAACATATTTGAGCTGGAACAAGCAGAAGATCCAATACAGGCATATGGCAATGTCATTTTATCTTTGGCCAGTGTGACTTGCTTCCGCTTGTTGCTCTCTTCTATCAAACTAAAGCTGCATTCAACAATATAATAGTGGCACATTTCCAATTCAGCAGCACAATGCATTCCAGGAGTGTGAAGCGTCTTAAGAGTCTCCAGTGTAGCAGCAAAGCCCTTCTGGTGCTCAGATGGTTGCACAGGGAGAGCGATGACTGGGACACGTCCTTAGTTCATCCCCGAAGGTAGCATACAGGTGTCCCACACGCATACTTTCTCTGTAATAGTGTTTCTTATTACCAGTCTCTCTCCTTTGGGTGTATTTGTTTTGATTATGTACATTGCAGTGGATTATTATGGAGAATAGGATTAGGCAGGCATCAGGAACCTAATTAAAGTAGCCCTTCATCTTTTCCAAGGGGGGCCGAGCCTGTTGTTTTCCGCTGTGTGCGATCCCAGCTTCGCTGCCTCCTGCCCTCTGTTTTGTTCTGGGCCCTCCTTCTACGGTATCATTCCTTCACAAAAGCGTTTTAAAACCTGCGCATATCATCTCTTCTCGTGATCCGTTTTGGTTTATCAACGCAGCCCCGCCCCTTTCCCTCCCCTTTCACCTTCATCCCTTCTGGCTCTGATCTTTTCCTCCCATAGTCTAACTCTTGCCTTTCATATATATATATATATATATATATATATATATTTTATGTCACTTCAAGGTAGACAGAAATTTTGCAGTTTGTACCGAAAGATGTGGCCCGCTCTATTAAATCGCATCAGTGATTCATTCCTGAGTCACAACTGCAATTACACAGGTAAAAGACTGCAGGAGAACACAGGGGTTCAGCTGAGGGGTGAGCCAATAACACTTGCCAATTTGAGAAGAAGTGAGGGCTGGGTGGGGGGTAGTTTATGCCTAAGCATGTGTGTCCGCTGCGTGTGTGTGTCTGTGTGTAATCCTAAGTAATCTGGCAGGACAAGCCCAGGTTGCACACAGGCTTTTTTAAATGCCAGGGAGCTGCGAGTTAGTATTCCTGGCACAGCACTAAAGGCACTATAATATCACCTTTTAGCACAATGCTCAGTAGCACAGAGCAAGAGAGAAACACAGGAGAAGAATAAAGAAAGGAAAGAAAGAAATCAAAAGAGGAAAGACAATCGGCGGGCTGGAAGGGTTTCCCGGCTGCATGACAAGGCAAACACGTCTGGAAGAAGAGGGAAGGTTTTGTGAAGATTTGGACTTTGTGTGTGTTGGGGTTTGCAAAGTTGAAGTTCCTTAGACACACCGCTGAACAAAGACGGCGGTCTATGAAGGGAGACTTATCTGGGAGCAGCAGCAGTCTGCTTATGTGTGTGTGCTGAACATGTGCTTTCGAGTGTGTTTTTTGGTGTATTGTGTTTAGCACATGTGCAAATGTATGGTGACAGGCATGTGTCTGGCAGACAGCATCCCTTGTGAGCATGCAAGCGTATGCCCGGTCCATTTACTGCCAACATTCTCCGTGTCAGCGCCGAGGAAGCCCTCATTGCAGGTTGTACTGTTATGGATTTTTTAAGAGTTGGTACAAAAACAACACTGAAAGCTCAAATAACTCTTCAAGGGTTCGGTCGTTTAGATTCCCTGAGTCCTTTGCTGTAAAGAAAGTTAAATAGTTTAGCATTTAATATGATGGGTACTTCATATCCATTTGGGGTTAATAGATCATTTTTTATTTTGAATTATGTTGCATTGAACTGAATATCACCCAGGCCTGTGAGAGATACATGATGCATGATGTTGTTTGGCTCATAAACTACACAAAAGAAATGACTAAAGTGAATATAAGTAGACAGTGTGTATGCAATGTCAATTACCACCTTAAAAAAAATCACCTGTGAAAATTTCAGCTAAAAACCAATTTTCAGACTTTACTTAACCATGTTGAAAACATTGGTTTGCTGTCTAAATAGAAAAGCAAATAATACTGTTTTTAAAAACTGCAATTAACAATTCTTAATGGGTCGAAGCTTCATAAAAGTAAAGATCAAAAATTGAATATTAAAACTAAGACATCTCTGGTTTACATAATGATGCCTTAGTGTTACTGAATAGTTTGTTTACAGCATTGAAAGACAGGATAACTATGCCTCTGTTTACTGTTGCTGAAGGACACCAGAAAGGCCAGTGATTTACTTTAAACTTATATGCAAAAGCAGTGGGTAGCTCCTATGGAGAGTTGAGTTTCCGAGGTAACTATTGATAATAATCCTGATGTGATTTTGTTTTCTTCTGTTGCCTCTTCCTACCTCTCTCTACTTCCTCCTGTTTCTGGCTAACGACCTTCATAAGTGATGGAAGGCTCAGTTGTGCTTTTGTTTCACCTGAGTCTCTTCTTTAGCCTCTGCTGAAAGGACCAACATGGCTGTCACTCAATAATAGTCGACACTGATTGCAAACCACCTCATAGGTTTTTTCTTTTTTCATAGTTTTTTTTTTTTTTTTTTACTCCACTGGGAGCATAAATATCCTCAGGTCTTCATGCCAGCATCGAATCTGAAGCAAAACCTACCCGAATAACATACCACAGTCCAAGAAAATACACATCAGGTCAATATCATTGATCACTCATATCTCAGCTGCATGCCACTTATAAAGTATTGCACTAGTTTTCAGAACATAGAAGTAGGAAGGAGATCAGGAAGGAAGCTCTAACTGAGGTTCAAAGTAAGTTGGGAGAGAGGTAGTGAGTATGTTTTGCTCGAACATTTCAAACGAAGCTAGAAGGAGGGCTACGATACTGCAAACCAATGGATAACCTGGCAGCTCTGTGGGAGGACAGCAGAAAGACAGAGACAATACAGAAAATGAAAACCAATCCATGATTATGATCGACTTTGCAGCTTTTCATGTAAACCTTTTCCACTTGTCTGTCCATCCGTCCGTCCATCCGTCCGTCCGTCCGTCCATCCACCCATCCATCGTCTCTACCCACTGATCCTTGCCGAGTTGTGGTGTATAATGTTTTCTGTATTAAGTGTGACAATAAAATGCAATACAGTATAATTGAACTATCCTTTATTGCAGTGGGGCAATTCAGGATGTGGAGTTCTTCAGCACAGAAAAGGCTGGACATCACTATATTCAGTTTCATGTTGGCAGATCCATATGTTCCTTGATTCATTGTTGTAATAATTTGGGCTGTTTCCACTCCCATGTTTCCTTACTGACATTTTTACAACACTCAAGCCGCGAAGTCTTGACCAGCGTAGATTTGTTATAACCTCAAGGTTATAATGCAGCAAATGTCATAACAAAGAAATGCAATTAAGAGGTAAATTATTTCACACTAGAGCTTTTTAGCAATTCGGGTTGAGAATAAAGTATGCACCTACTTTTGTGTTCTATGTATTTTTTAGATGGGAGGTGAATGTTTGATGTCACTTTGTAATTGAAAACCGACTGAGCCAACTATGCTTGACTGAAAAGCTCAGTCTGGTTTTATATCCTGAAGCCACTGCATAGAGCTTGTACAGTGGTTATATAAAGCCTACAAACCACAGCTAAAATACTAGGGGTTTTTATGTGAAAAAATGCAACCAAGGTAAAATATATCTGATCTTTTTCCTGCTTTAATGTGGTAAATAACTTCTGCAATTCAAATTAAGGTGTTATGAGGGGCACAAAAGAAAATCTAAAATGAAGTGTGTGCAGCCATGAAGGGCTTGATCATAATTCTTGCAGTAATGTTCTGTAAAATTGTTAGAATTTAGCAATATTTGTCTTATCTGTGGTATAAAGAAGTCACATTTCTGCGAACTTGTTAAAAAGCGAGTAAATCAGCAGTCTAAAAAAACCTAGCCACATGTATGTTGTATGAATCTGCCTCACTGGTGGCAGATTGATATAAACAACTAAATAACCTGAAAACTACGGAAACAGATCATCTTGGATGATATTTGACAAAAATATGGACTCCATTCTTAGCAGAGATACAACAAACTGTCTCCTCCCAGTGGCCACACTGTCAGAAACAAACTGCTCCCTGTCAGAAACAACCAATCAGAGTCAGGAGTGAAGGTCTTAGCAATGTCAATCAGTCTTTTCATAAACATTGGTAACATCTCCTGCTCATGCTAATGTTTTTGCTATGCAATATTTTTTCCACTTCGTGACGAACGTCTTCCTGTATTCCAAGCTCTACCCAATGCCATAAAAAATGTTCTATACCCTTCTCCTCTCCCGATACGTTTCAGAAACTCAGTCAACCACGGCTTTTGCCACTAGATGCAGCAACAACGTACTAGAACAGCTGAACCTTTTCAACATTTTAACAAGGGGACACACTTTATATATCCACTGTAACACAGTACTACAATAAAACAAGGTGAAATTTTACTGGTTCCACTTGCTCTCAAACAAAGACAACAGGAGTCAGTTTCATATCTATACTGCCTCCAGTTCTTTATGGCAGAAAAAATTGCTAGTGATACATCTCATCAGGATCTGACCCACGCTGCAAAAAAGAAAAAGAGAAAGACTGGGGCCCCCTATTGTGACCACAAAAGTGGGCCCATTTTCAGAATTAAATTCACAAACCCATTAAAGTCCAAACTGTCAAGGTAAATTGTTGAAGAAATACATTGTTGTGCTTCATGAATAACAAGCAGAATGCAGGATGACTAATGGCCCGATAGTAGTAGATTCAGTCAGGGAACATCTGTGGTGAACAGCAGCACTGATTAGCCTAAACAGTCTCCAGAAATGCTGTAGGCATAAGGCATTGCCTGGAAATTGTGTACACACATATATAATCATAGTGAATGTTGTAGGTTGTGTGTGTGGGGAGGAGGGGGGGGGCTTTAAGTATTGTAAATGGGGGAAAAAAAAAAGGTAAACAAAAAGTATGATAAAGTAAAGTTCCAAACAGCAAAATAAAGTCAGCGTGTGTTGCAGAGAATAAGGGCCAATACAAACAGCAGTGTCATTACAAAGTCATGCCTAATTGTTTGTTTGGGTGTTAGTCTGCTTAATCAACTCCCTGAGAGACAAAGGGATTTTTGCATATAAGTGAGATAAAGTCTTAATCAAGTCCTTAGGAGAGATTTTAATGAACATATATCTGTATAAAAGACAAAATACGCATTTATTACCCAAGTGAGTTCGCTCACATGTCCACTCTTGGACATGACTGATTAATATGTGCATATTGTACAACACTTCCACTTGGGTACTTCAAGATTGTGTCTGAAAACTACACTAATCTGCATGTGTGGAAACAACAGAGGATTAGAAAGGCCTAATTTTCCCCTACTTTTGTTTCCCACAGAGGGTCCCAATTGACATTCAGAGAGGTGGGACTCGGTCCTAATTAGGTTGGCTCACACAATTTGAGTTTCGTCCAATCAATGGGCCGCTAATGGGCTGTCAGTCAAGTGACAAGGCCTGGGACAGGTCAGGGTTGCAAAAGGAATGCCTTAATTTCTCAACAGAATGGTACAAAATAGGCCAAATGGGAATCCAGCCAGGGGAGGCAATTATAGAAAATGATGAGGTCCAATAGTGGGACACGATGCATAATGAGCAGAAGGATTGTGGAGGGAGAAGAACGGGGAGCTTGTTAATCATTTAATCTTTCCCAAGGTGGAAACTTGAATTAGCTTGTAGTCGTCTTTGGGGTCTTTTCTTGATCTGTGATTACTATAAAGTATCCAGAAAATGATCTCTTGCACTATTCCAAGCTAAAAAAAAAATGTTAAAAAATCAATCAATCATTGATGTATTGCTAAAGATTCTCACCTTCGTTTGATCAAACACAAATCTCAGGTGTAAAAGTGCATCTGTTGCCAGTGGAAGCAAAAAAAACAGTGGAGGTAATTTGTTGGTTCTTCAGCTCTTACACAGCTTGCTGTAGTTTCCACTGTCATTCTCTCAGACAGGTAACACAAAGAGAAAATGTGCAAATGGTTACAATTTTGATTGTAAGCGAAAAAGCTTAGAAAATCTCTGTGCAATTTGTTTTTAAACTCACCCTGAACCTTCAAGGGGAGGTGAAAAATGTACAAAGACATGTTACTTGCATAAAAGCAAAAATATGGAACATGGGGTGTTGATGATATTTTCAGGGCTATTCCAAACCATGAATTGACTGCATTCTTAGCAAAACGTCGAGCTTGTTCTCAGCACATGACACCAATTTATGTGTGGTGTTCGTTGACAGGATGTTAAGATGGTCAATAGATGGAAAGGAGGGTGTAAGGCAACATCAAGGTGTTCAATTTGCTTTTTGCACATGGTGTGATCCTGTTGGCATCTTCAAACTATCACTTTCAGGATTCACTGGAGCGAATCAGAGCTGAGTTTGACATGGCCAGTGAAACAGTGAGATCCTTTACCAAGGAAAAAGGAAGGTTAACTCCAGGTTGAGGGTTAGTGGTTGTCTCCAATGGATGTTTTGAGGGATTTGAGCCTTTTCTGTAGAGATCAGCCAGAAAAGAAAGTGCTCAATTTACTAGTCTGTCTACTGCAGTCCTTCTCAAATAGTGGGGTGGGGGGTGACCCAGTTTTGAATTTTCTTATTCACATTTAGAAAGTAAAATGGTATAGAATAAAGTGTAATTACACATCTTCTACAGTAGGGGACAGTGGCGCTGTTATTGTCAGACTGAGCGCGCAGAATAGGGTTTTTTGCACAGAGTAAGTGCACACAATGCATATCAAGTGATGTAAAGTGCACTGAAGAGACACCATGGAGAAATATTTAACAGGGATGAAAAGAAAGGCGAAGAGAGACCAAGATAATGAGACAAGCAAAAGTTATCTGAAAGCTAAAACGAGAAAACATGACGAAGCATATGTAGCGCTTGGCTACACTGTGACAAAGGTGGAAGACGAGGAAAGACCGGTGTGTCTTTTATGTCTTAAAATGTTGGCAGCAGCATGAAACCTAATAAATTAAGACGTCACTTAACGACATCACACCCCAATCGTGCTGATAAGCCTCTTGAGTTTCTTTTAATCGAAAACGTGATGAATATTGCCAGCAATGTGGACAGTACTGAGTATGATGCCACCTCAGTGATTCCCTGTATCAAGCAGCATATTTCATAATTGATGGGATTCTTTGAAAAGTACTTCCCTGAAAACAGTTCCCAGTACGACTGGGTCAGAGATCCTTTCAATGCACCGGCTCCTACTGGTTTCAGCTATGCAGAGGAAGACCAGTTCATTGACATGACATCTGACTCCACATTGAAACTGAGGTTCACATCACAGACACTGAGTGATTTCAGGCTGAGTGTAGAGAAGGAGTATTCACTCTTAGGGCATTCTTATTCCTTTTGCAACATCATATCTTTGTGATACTGGCTTCTCTGCTGTTGCTGCACTAAAGACCAAGTACAGGTCCCAGCCAAACATTAAACAGAAGCTGAGAGTTGCCTTGTCATGCTTGAAATCCCGCTTCGAAAAGCTGTGTGCTGCAAAATGTGCTCATAGTAGCCATTAGTCCTGACTTCCTCATTTTGATAACAAAAAACCCCCCCAAAAAAAACACAAATTGTATCCAGTTTTGTTGTAGGTTGAAGTGTTAAACATATTGCGCTCCTGAATTAATGTTACTGTTCAATTTGAATTTATTATTTATTGATTTTATTTCATTTTATTTTTCAGTATCAAATGGCAGTCAGTTCAAAAATATTTGTAGATTAAATTAGGATTTCATTTTTTCCCCATTTCAGGCAAATTGATGCACTTAAATTTTTTTTTCTGGTACAAATAAAAAACAAAGTTAATAAAATTATTATTTGTTATAAGTTATTATACATTTCTTTCTTTGTTTGTTTTCTTTATTATTAAGGATATAATGTTATAAAGAGGATATAGTTAAATATATAGTCATATATGTGTAGCAGAAGGGAAGCCACACACCCTTCTGTGGCTTCCCTTGGCAGGTGCTTCCTGTAACAGAAGGTGTTTTCCTTCTGCTACACACCTGGATTGAATCAGTGGGTGATTAACAGGCTTCTGCAGGACTTAATGGCTGCAGAAGACACCATGCAATCATGTGAATCAGCTGTTCTGGAATAGAGGCACATCTAAAACATGCAGAGCAGTGGGGCCTGAGGACTGGAATTGAGAAACACAATTTTATAAACAAATTATACTACAGTGGACATATAAAAAAACCTTTCTTTTTTTACCCCACTGTGGCATGTGCGGGGTTTATATAGCCACCGTATTTAAAGTCACGGCGGAGAGTAGGGGGGTGCGGAGTGTATTCTCTTTCCTGGGGGGGGGGCTTAACAGAAAATAGAGAAGTACTGGTCTATTGTTACATCCTCACCTATGTGTATGAGGTAGAAACCATAAATGAAAGCATAAGATCCAGAATAGTAGGGGCTAAAATTAGTTTCTTCCATAGAGTGGCCAGATTCCTTAGAGATAAGGTGAAGAGCTCTTTCACCTGGGAGCTCAAAGTAGATATGTGGTTTTTCTGCACTGAAGCATCAGCTGAGATGATGCAATCATGTGATTAGGGTCCCTCCCTTTGGACGTTTTGCACTCATATCCCACTGACTATGGGAAGCAGTCCCGCAACTCATCCAAGAACTTATCTGACATGCAAACACCTTGAGATTCCCCAGAACGAGGAGATGGGAGGTGAGGGATGTCTAGTGTTTCATTCTGTTTGCCTGCAACCTGAAGGAAAAAGATGAATGAAGAGGGGGAAAAAAGACACTTTTAAATATTTTAATATTCTTTATTTTTTACATGCCCATAACTATACAAATCAAGAGAAAATGAGGTAAGATTTAAAAACATGCCTTTCAAGGCTTTCATACAAATCTCTAATGCCTGAGAAGAACATGTTTTCATCAAATCAAATTTTAATGGGACATTAACATTCCATGATAATCCACCAACGTCACTGCAGTGAGTAGCTCAGTTACTTTCAGACCAGTAGACCAAGTCAAGACCTTCAGGAACAAGTCTTTTAATTTGCATCGCAGATACGTTTCAACTTGGAGAGTTTTAATTCGAGTCGCCATCTCTGTGTAGCTCATTGAGTCTAAATTTTGACTTGGAAATACATTTCAGCATCAATGGCTGGCTGTGGTATAAGGCTGTGTGTTTAAACACTATACACAAAACACATGGGTACCTAACCCACCCGCCTTTATCTGGAGACACCAATAAGTCATACAAAACTCTCTTGGGGCATCATTTGTTGATAATTTTTATTTTTGAACAAGCATGCTGTTGTGGTGCTATCTACAAAGAGCCATATTGGCCATATTCCAAACAGCTTTGGATTATTGCTCCCCTTTTCATGATGACTGTGTAATTGTTAAAACTATTTACCCTGTTCCAACCCTTTATTTGATAGTTGGTTTTAAGTTAGCAACTGGAAAAAACACTTGGATTTCCTTGCTTCTAGAGGTTCTGCTCATGGGAGTTTTGGGCATAGAAGGCTCTGTGAAATTGGAAAAGCTACAATACAAATCACCGTTTAGCAAAAAGCAGAAAGAGATGCTGAAACCCTATCAGACCGTGTCAGGGCGACAATCACTGCCACCTTTGGTAATTGGATTATTGGCAGTTTCAGTCAAAGGAAAAGGATGGATATATATATATTTTTTTTCAGTGATCGTCTGGAGCGAGTTAAAAGGATTTATCTTTTAAAAGTCTGTTTGAATGAATTTCGTCTAAATCCCCCAAAACTTTAAATTGTCTATTTGGATGTAATTGTGTTGTTAGCTCTTATAGTACAGAATCATCAATAGGCTGGTTGTCCTGTCAGATTACACCAGATATATAGCAAACTAAGTGGTTAATTCAATAAAGGTGTGTGCATTGTTCTGTTTAGCTGTAAATAGGTTGTTAGGCATCACAGATCCGGTTTGCTGCCATTCGAAAAAGTAGAGTAAGGAAATCTTGAATTTAATCCAAAATTAAGCTCCATTTAGTTGAATCATTTTTGTTTAACAAGGCCTCTTAGAAAAACCGACAAACATAACCACCCCTAAAATGAATAGTTAGTTTTTATATGTGAATGATAAATTCTATTTCCTGAGCTGAGAAAATCTGCCCAGGTCTGCCGGCGAGGCAGCAGATGTTTTTGTCGTCAGACAGCAGCAGGCTGAACTGACTCAAGCTGTTTCTCCCCACCAGTATCCTTTGGGCTCCACAGACTCCTTACCGCACAGATATTCTGCTTTGTAGATGGGTACCGGAGACGTTCTGCACAGATTTAATTGCCTACCTTGGATCCCTTCTTGTTTTGAGTCATGCACATCCGATTTCAGTCTGAGAAGTCTCCGCTCAGGATGCTCTTTTGCTCCAGTCTGGAGCTCTGAGATGGCATCTCTTGTGCATGACTCTCATTTTCTTTGGGTAAATGGTTATTTCTTGAACTTTCTCAAACAGGATACCTGTCAGCTGCTACCCAAGTAAGTTGTTCTGCTGACTTTATTTTAACAGTCGTGTTAAGTGTACGCTTTTACATATATTAAATAAAAGAGACAATCAAACTCTGAAGTAGATGTCATTAATCTTATGGCAGTTGTTTCCTGCCAAGTCACTTGTCTGTAAAGGTCACAGCCACAATCTGATGAGGTCGTTTCTAACCACATTTTACATCACTTGATGTATTGCGTTTGCTATTACAATCCCCTTCTTATCAAGTGTATTGAGGAATAAATCACACACATAAACTGACTCTTTTCCTTTTTGTCGTGGGTATGCAAAATAAAATGATTAATTTATCCGTCCTCTCTCGGAAAGAATAATGTAACCTGCTGCATGAAATATTAGATAATTACAAACGACAAATTTTATTGAGGAAAATGGTGATGATGTAAAGGTAGTAAATAAAACGTTAATGTAAACGATGTCAAAGATTTTGGTGCTTTTAAGAAATTGATACTCATAACGAACTGCATAGCAGTTATGAGTATCTACCATTTACATGGTACGTCCACATCTTAGATTGCTAAAACGTGTACATACCACACATTTTAGCAATCTAAAACGTGTGGTACGTACATCCATTTTTTGGATTATCATAGCTGGAGACATTTTTTTTTAAACCTAAGCCTGCTTTTATTTTTTCCACTACTTCATCCTTGACCTTTCTGCTGAGTTTCGTTGTCATCTTGATGCTGTTTTTTCACTAATATTCTCCAACAAACGTAATATGTCTTAGCAGAACATTTACCAAGATTAAACTACACAAAGATTCAATATTAGATTAGTTCTGAAGACCACTGATTGTATTTGAGAGATATAACAGTTATTGTAAATGGGCTGGATACAACCTTTCAGAGTTTTATTTCTAAAGAAAACATTGTTTGTTGTTGCAATGTGAAAACGTCAGGACGTATGACTGCTCCTAACTCCTTTAGACAACTACATAAAACACACCTTTTTTTTTAATGCATTCTCACAATGAAGCTCCATATTATTTATGGTCACAAAAGAAGCTCCTCTTTCTTTCAGGCCCCTGTGATTCTACACACTACACATCATGTCAGATATCTCCCCAAATCATTATTTTCAAAACAATAACTGTTGTGATCCTCTTGTGGGCCATCAATGCATTTACTACTTCCAAGTACAAGCAAGGTTGCCTTCAGCTACTGCGGATGACTCACTGAGTCCTACATGAGTCTGTTTGTGGTCTTAAAAATTGCATTAATGGTATTTGCACTGACCTATTATTCATCCTTACATTGTCATGTTGATTTACCCATCCACATGCTGACCATTATAATTATGTGGCTATCTCCTTTAGCATCCCTACACTGCCAATGTCGCTATAAAACTTACATCGAATGGCACTTGGAAGTATCTTGTTGAAATGGTTGCTTTATCGCAAATCTAATGGGAGCTTTAATATTGTCCTGAATGTTTTATGAACAGCAACAGTCATTTTTGTTTTGCCGGGATCAACTGGTGATAATGATATATTAAAAAAAAATGCCAAGTGTGCTTTAAAATGCCAATAAAAACATCTCACTTTATTGCTCTTCATTTAAATTGTCAGCATTTCAGAATCAGGCAAAGATCAGCCTGGGTAAATACCAAAAGCGGTTTTCAAATTTGCATTTAATTTCATAAATGGAGATATAGAATACACCAAGAGAAAATACCCAAGCCATTGTGAAAAAGTAATTGAGTTCTGAGGAGAAAATACAACTTTGACCCCCCCCCAAAAAAGGACCTGCTTAAATACATTTGATTATCTCAAAGACCTTTGTAAAAATATTGTGTGGACTTCTTATATCTGGGGTAAAACTGAAACTCCATTTGGTAGATTATGGACAGTAATCCAAAATACACCACCAAGTCTACAGCTGAATGGCTTAAAAAAAAACAACACACAGAACAAAGATTTTGAAGTGATGAAAGTTTTTTATGGATATGATTAAGTATGATCTTAAGCAGGCCATTATGGCTCAAAAGATCATTTAATAGGACTCAGTTAAGTACATTTTGTGAAAGACTCATCAGTCACCAGAGGCATTTGGTAATGCTTGCTACCCTGAGTGACACAAGTTATGTTTGGGGGCAAATATTTTTCCACATAATGGAACATGGCAGATTGGGAAGTTTATTTTTCTTTATTTTTTTTTCCTTTAAAAAAAAATCATTGAGTTGTATTTATTCAGGTTAACTTAAATTTTTAAAATGCTAAGTCAGAAGAAATTCTTAATTGGGTTCATGCTTTTTTCACAGTGTATTCAAACATTAAATCAAATTGTACAAGGAGCTATATTGAGATTCAGCACTTCTTTCCTGGAGTAAGTTCTATACTTTTAACAAGAGACAGATTTAACAGAAAAACATGACAGATTATCTGTAAAAAAAATATAAGTATATCTGCAGTGTTTTCAGCTTTGTTTTCTTGAGGTAATTCTAACACGGTTTAGGGATAACTCGACAATGATATATGGCCTATGAACCAGTTCGTTATGAGGAATCTGTATAACACATAGTTTTCAGATGGAAAATGGATTACATATTATTATTATTATTTTTAGATTACCAATAATTTTGTTAGAAAACCCACATTTACAATTACAGGGTTTATTTGTGTTGTTGTCATGACTTACGGTTGCAGTAAAGTTTTCGCCCTGTTTCAGGAGACTTTGGAACTATAAGATCCAAGGGAATAAAACCGGTATGTGTGAATAAAGTGTGTTTTCATTTCATGCCTCAAGGATGTGTGGGTTAATTACATTTTTTTGCACATTTACATGCTAGAAAGATTAGCTGTACCTTGGAAGTGTTTTCTCGAATTCAATTTTCTCAGCTGTGGAAAAAAAAAATAAATAAATAAAAAAAAATGATCCCAACACTTTTCTCTGAGATAGAGATTTCCCCCAGAACAGCCGTATGGATGCTGCTTTCATTAAATATTGGTTGATCATTTTCTTCACGCTATGTTAAAAAGAGAGAGAGAGAGGGAGGGAGAGAGAATGAAATCAGACTGCGGCAGACTGTCGTAGAGAGCGAGATGTACATGTTGAGTTCTACGGGTTAATGTCCCCCAGCTAGCGGTGAGCTGTGATAATAGGTAAGAGCTGCACCCATTACTTCTATTGTCGTAAGAGAGGCTGCACTGTGCTGAGCTGGCAGTGCTAGGTGTAGAGGATTACATTAATATAGGCCGTGATGCCTCTCCCTAGGTATTCACTGCAATTTGCAATGTGTTGAGTTGGAGAGAGGAGGTTGAAGAACCGTATGTGGAAGAGGAGAAGGTGCTTGGGAGTCCAAGCTCAGCGCAGTGGCACAGTCCATCTGGGTGGTAATGGCAGCTCCTGTGTGGAGCTAACATGTGCTAATCTGCGTCCTTTCTGATCCATTTTAGTTTAATCAGCCTGTGTCCAGTGCAGGGCCATTTGTCACTGCATTAACATGGGACTCGCTAATCAACTTGATGATAGACAGGCTGCCTTACTGGCCAGGACTGACCCATTATAATTATGTCATGTCAGTAGTGCATCTGCTCTACCCTCTGAACATGCAAGTGCATCTAAAAAAATTGGATATTGCTGAACAATTTATTTCTGTGATTTAATTAAAAGATTGAAACTCATATTTTAGACAAGGTATTTCCTTTCATTTCAGCTTTCATTCAGGTTTTGCCCTACAACTCAAAAAAAATGGTAGATTAGGACACCAGTTCAAATCCTAAATAACTCTAAGGAACCTCCTGGTTGACTACATTATTTATTGGAGTCACAAATCTTGTAGTATATAGAAAAATACTTAACATTGCTAGTCTCTTCATTGGACAATGGATAAACAAATACAAGTGTAAATACTTAATATATTGCGGGGGCCAAGATTTCCTCATAAGTAAAATCTGATTTGAGTGAAACTTTTACAGAAATTCTGTTTATGTCAAAAACAAAAGATCTAAAAACTTCCAGTTTCAGCGTGAATGTCATTAACGCTTTAAAAGCTGTGTTAACATATTTTTGTATTCTGGAAAGTCTAGGAGTTTTTCTGCAGCTTATTAAATTTATATTGAAGAATATTTATATGTAAATTTCTGTGTAAATGCGATTGCCGTAGTTGATAAAGATAAGTAGTGGAATGAATTCATTTTATCAGCAGTGCATGCTGCCATGTCCATCCAGAATGTCTCTGACCAGACTGCGAGTCAGAGTGACATGCTGCAGTGTTGTGTGATGTCAAATCTTAGTGTGTGTTGGTAGAAATGCTATTCTCCCGTTTCCCTGAATTTCTCTACATAAAGAGACAATTTAACTTCTGAAACCAAATGTTTTGTCTGGATTCAATTCTATAAAGGTTTGATCTTTTAACGAGACAATAAAGTGAGACGACCAAATTTCTTTTTGTTATTCAAAGATCAAGAGGGCAATAAAGGACTACCCTGTTGATTTTATTTTCACTCCTTCTAAGATAAGAAAAGCGTTAAAGAGATGCAATTTGAAATTCAACATTAACACATTTAGCCCCTGGCATGACTTTTTATTTCTCTAGGAAAAAAATATTTATTTACCCCATATTTTCTGAGCTTGCTGGTCCTTAAAAATATGTCAGTAAACCGAATAATGACACATTCAGTTCAATTGTGAGCTTGGTGTATCCTAGAAATATGTCAGTGGACTGAATAATGACATATCCCAATACCTAGGAAATGCTGCAATTATTTTGTGGTGAGGTCAGTGGCCTGTTTGGGTCGCACTGCACAGCATGGACGTCTGACAGATCGGTAAGGACAATCTGGAATGTCTTCTGAGAAAAACTCCCTGAAATACTCAAAGGGGTTGACGTGACATCACGAGAACGCACACAGCCATTTTGCTGGCAGCAGCTGGCTGCTGCAGCTAGAAACATGCTGACAGACACAGCCAGTGAGTCAATGAAACTGGTAAAGATACAAGCTGTCAAGCATAAACCATAAGCTGACACATGTTGAGTATCTCTTTGTGGCGTAGCTCTCTGTGAGGGAGGTTCCCCATAGAGATTTGCTCCACTTCTTCTGACTGTTTGCCGCTACCTGACCTACTCCACAAAAATGTTACAGTCATTGCTAATTGCTAATGAATTCCTGCGGCATTAATTAGCACTGGAATGTTGACACAAGCAGATATTTTTATAGCTAGGTTTATAAAAAAAATTACAGGTGGAATGGTATATATTGTTCATATTTGGCCTGTATGTATGTATTTTCTAATTGAATTACTAAACTATAATCATATGGTTCTAATTTCCATTTTCAAGTCGTGATATCGTTTTTTGCTTCTGCTAGTTGAAACCCCCCCAACATGTTCTTGCTCCTTTCCAATGTACTTACTCATGTGCAACCGCTTCCATTACAACAGTGACTAACAGAGGAGGAAATTAATACGATTTCTCATGTGACTCAATGTTACTCTTTTGATCGTAATGGAAACAAATGTTTGTGAGAAGCTATGACAGTGTGTATAGCAATAAACTGAAACGGCACACAACAGCATGGCTAATGAGGTAAATATCATGGCAATTATTTCCCACCATAATTTTGTCAACACAAAGAATTGAAAAAGAAAACCTTCTCTGCCAGCTGGAGTATGAATACTTGCTGCTTTTGTATTACAGCTTTAATTACATGTAGCTGTTTTTTGCCGACAGAAAAGGTAAACAGAGCATGACTGAGTGTTTGTGCAAATACAAACAGAAACCAATTTGTCGTCTTGCTCTCATTTCATAAAACTTTGCATCAATACCGAGTTGAAATTACACCGTTTTAGCTATGTCAGATGTAATTTTGCAGCGTAATGAATGGTGGTTGTAAGACTTGTCATATTGAATAAAATCAACTAGATCACGCAAGACAATTTGTCATTTTTAGTGCGGCTTGTATAAAACAGTGGAAAAAGCTCCAACCTTATTACCTTATGTTGTAAAATTATCAAAGAAATTAGATAAAGAAAAAAAAACTCTGCTTTTAAAAAATTAAGTAACTTCAAGATAGGTTCTAGTGAAAGTTTATGAATGGTTTATAATTAATAACCTGCAGTATATAACTGCATGAATGCGATACCATTTCTAGCTCAGCTGAGCTGCTACTTTCACTCAGAGAGAGTTTAGTCTAGAGCCTGAAAATGGCCAATCGTGGTGTGTATTCTGTTTTCTTAGACAGAAACGTAGAAAATTCTTGAAAGACGCATTAAAGTAATTTCTTAATAGGATAGCAATCAAGTTTTGATATACTTATGGTCTTTGAAAGATACTTTAAAAGTACCATTATTGTTTTTTCTTCTTCTGCTCCAAATCTGACTCTGTTTTCTTTGACCGCTACGTTTACGGCTCCACCTTCTGGCTTGGAGGTTTATTGTCACTGTTGGCGCACACATAGCCTGGTAAAAACCAGCCTCTTGTACTATGTTTTGCTTCGTCCAGAGGAACTGGGTTCTCAGCTATTGAGAAATGACTGCTTCCTGAAGGCGTGGATTCTGTTGTGGTTTTAAATTTGACCCAATAGCTATTTGCTTTAGCTATTGCTAATACTACAGGTAGACTACAATTCTAAAACGGCACCAAAAATTGACGTTATAGTTCACAACTTGTCCTTCTGTTTGTTGATTGACCGGATGGGTTCCAGGTGAAGGGGAGGAAGCCCAGGCTGGACTGTGAAGCGAGATTTGAATCAAGCGGAAAAGCGTAGGAAGGCAAAAAAAAAACCTCACCAAAATTTGAGCTACTCATGGACGTCCACAGAGAGTTTGTGGGGATGTAATAATACACCCAACTCACAACCTTGAGACAATACACGATTGATGAGAAACGATTGGAATACTTTTTTTGGAAGACTAAGGATCCCTTTGTAAAGATTTCATAAATGAATCAGTCTAGGGCGTACACTCTCGCTCCATGACTTCTGACAACCTCGATGTGGTTATGCGAAAATAGATGGATTTCAAAAATCTCAATCTGTGATGTTCAGTGATTTAGTAATAGTTGAAGAAGTCTTGCTAGCTAACTCTTTGCCTATTAGCTAAGGATAAGACAACAGAATAACTTAAGAACGATTTCATTTATTATTTTTTTTGCTTCAAGTCTCAAACATAAGTACAGGAAATCAAATTTTAAACAAACACTTTCTATTCTTACTCTTAAAGCTTAAATTTAAGTCTCCAGGTGCATTTGAAAGTCAGCAATTACAGGGCATTGCGAGTGAGACAGACTTTATGTCAATGTGGCGTGATGTCTCGTTACATCACTACTAGGATGTGAAGGCTGAACTGCTTAATCATATTCTGTCATACGTAACATAGATGTAAATTTGGTATGGCTCAATTTTTACACGAATAAGTGCTAAAGCATTTTTGTAGATTCCGTTGTTGCTATGAAGTGGAAAATGTGTTACTGTTCAAGCAGAAATCATGTGCTCTGTTCAGCCACATTGACAAGAACAATTACATGCTGGTTTGATCCTCGGACATAAAAATGTGTCATCCGTGTACAGCACACCACAAATCTGCCAAAACTTGATTGCACGGTCACTTTTTTGTCTCACTTAATCACAGACTCACTCAAGGGCTTAATCATTCTCTTTTTTTTCCCTCAGTTGTAATTCCCTGCATGTCCTCCCATCCGCATTTACACTTCTTACTCCTTCTCTCTCCATGTGTTCTTCTTTATTTCGCTCCAGGAGTGATTTCACTCTCATCAGCCTGTACCTCTTAGCTTTTTCCTTTCATTCACTATTTGATCACATACATTTTCTAAATTATCCCTCTTCTTTTGACTTGTTTCCTACTATCCTCTGTTTCACTTTGTCTCTTGCTCTTTCCTGCGTGCTTTTGCCTTTCATATCCTTGCCGGCTCCTCACTTCTCTTATCGTACAGTGATACTCTACTTTTCTTCTCTCTAATGATACACTCTAGAGCTTACTTTTTCTATTCCTCTCTCTCCTTCCCTTCTGCCTTTTTCTATCAGCTGCACGTCTATTATTCTTCCTCCCGCTTCATCTCTCTGCACCCCCAGTCTCGTATATTTCTCAGTGTCTTTCCGTCTTCTCCTTTCTGTTCACTCTGAGCAATAGCTCTATTGATTCTCTCTGATTATTTGGCCCAAGGACGACCACGGGGCAGAGCACCTCTTTAACTTATCAGTCTGTTTGTGTGTGCGGTACACTCTGGTGTCACCGGGGAATCTGTTGCCTGTGCAACAGTAAAAAAAACAAAAACTTAACACAGCTGTATGTAAATTTGTTCACATTTTGTCACCTTACAACCACAAACAGCAGTGTAGTTTATTAGTATGTAGCATCACAAACCAACACAAAATATAGCAAAGTAAAATAGTAGATATTATGATGCAATCAGTACTAAAAATATACAGAAATATGTTCTAAAAGGAACTGATTTGCATAAAAAAATACACTCAGACCTCGTTATCTCCTCAAATATTTTCACATGGTCATCATATTTTTGTGGTCTTTATTACGACAGAACTTTATGCTTCCTAAATAAAATAAAATAAGAAACTTGCCATAATATCAAAAATGATATGCAGTATTTTTTTCCAAATATAATTTTTAAGTTTAACATTTCTCCATGCTGACATCCTTACACGGAGCACAGCTCCAGCTGCAGAAAAGGTCAACGAGTCTGTTTCTGATTTGAGTTTTCCCATCAACGATAGATGTATCTGTCATTGATGGGAAATGACATATACATCTGTCATGTATCTGTCATAAAAAGCAACTTTTGTTGTCCAATTACTAATCAGTAACAGAAAAAAAAATCATAAATAAAGATAACTGAAGCGGAAAGAGCTGAACTTCTCACTAAAATGGCTGAAAATCTGCAGAAAGTGCTATTTTTCCTACCCGATTAATTGATTAATCGTCACAGTAATTGATAGGATAATGTGATCATTTCACATCCTTTCCTCTGTGAAAGGATGACAAAAAAAACATAAAAAAACCTAGATTTTCACTATGTATACAGGAAAACAAATATTTCATAGCTCTATCCTCATCACCATGTTGTTGGGATGCTTTTCTTCAGCCGAGACAGGAAAGCTAATGAGCATTGATGGTGGAGATGGATGAACTTAATGCAGAGTAATCCTGAAAGAAAAACTCTACTGTTGATTGACCTTTTCAGATAATATCCCAATAAAATACAGTTTGAAGTTTGGGGTTATAATGTGCCAAAATCTAAAAAAAAAACAAAAAAAAAACTGTTGAGGGTTTGAATACAAGGCACTGTACTCTTCCTCTCCCTTTCCCACAGTGTGGTTTATTTTTGACAAACATGTTTTTATCCTCCGTGTTTTTTTTTTACATATCATTGTGGTGCTACAACTTTCCTACCGTTCTCATGGCCAAACATTAGAGCCCCCCTCTCCACTCAACTTCTCAAAATCTTGGACAGCCGTCTGCACAGTTTGCTTGCACAACAGGTGGATGGCACAGATGCTGAGGCTTCCTAAAAAAAAAAAAATCGCCAGATTGTGTGCAAACGCTCAGCGTTCAGAAGAACCACATGGTTAAACACATGCAGGGACCCACATCATTACACACACACACACACACACATACCGAGGCTAGATACAAATTCAGGAGTTACATGCAAACCTAGATCAGAAAAGGTAAAGAATAAACAATAAAACAAGCACAGTCTGCAAACTCACTTTTCCCTCTTAGTGTACATTTAAGTTCCCTGACATTTTGAGCAGCACAGCAGCTTTTTATTCAATTCATTGAAAATGAACTCCCCCCCTGTTGTGCCTGTTGTAGAAAATCTGCCTTGCACGCAGCTATCCAGCATTAGTACTGCAGGAGATCTACAAGGAAGCAATTTGTTTTGGTTACAGGATTCCAAGTAAGTATTGCAATGGTGCGGAAATTATGTAAAATGTGTTTTCCCCATTTCGTCTTTATTTCTTATCATGGGATGCATTTAATTTGCTTGCATAATGTTGGTCCGTCAATTACTCACAGGCTCCCAGAGCCAGAGAAACAGCCAGAACATTTGTCGAGTAAGCAAGAAAACACTTTATTGCGGAAAATTGAGACCATTAAAAATAAAGGAAATGCTAAAAGAGTTAATCTGAGGAATGATTTACTTGTTAGTTGAGACTGATTGTTCTTCAATAAGCCATCACAATCTCTCTCTCTCTCTCTCTCTCTCTCTTTGTTTTTTACCCTTTAACTTAAACTTCTTTTATTAAGACTTACATAGAAATGTTAAATTATTCATCCTTATTGAAGAATATAGTCTGAATTTGCCATCTAGACTCAGTTTCTGTTACTATTACTATTGCTTAACACATCATAGAGTCATGAGTATAGCTCTAACTTTGGATGGATGGCGGGGAGATGGATGAGAATACCACTGGAGATTTTGGATTGAGCATTGCTGCAACCATGTTGCATCAATCTCTTCTAACTAAAAATTCAGAAACCTGACTGTCCCTCTTTGAAACCCAGTGGCTGGGTTCATCGAGAGTCCAAAAGCAGTGCCTTTTTTTCTAACTGCTGGACAACTGTGTTAGTGCAAGTTTAGGGTCTAAATATGTCCTAGAAAACTCGGCTTCCTCCAGGAACTACTTCCCCTTCTTATCAACTGTCTTATAGGAAACACATTTAGATTATAGCACTAGCTTTTAAAATCTCCATCTTCGGGACTGATATTCTTGTGATAACTATGAGGTTTTAACTTTTTAATAACCATAATCTGGGTCCGTGTCATTTTTTTTTTTTACCCTTCCATTGATGGTGTGTAGATTACATTCAATCTGTCTTGTTTTAGTACCAGATAATCAATAGGGAGTGGATGTCAAGTAATTTAGACATTTTTATTTTCCTGTTTGTTTCTTTATAATAAATAGTCATTGGATTTCGTATAAAAGGGAAACGCAAAGAAGGGTTCATCCCTTTAGGTTGATTGCTGATAAACCTCACCGACTGATTGGTTTATGGACATTAAAGTCCTCTGGAGCCGTCACTGCAGTGATAAAGATTAAATGTAACACAAATTGACCAATTTAAGATTTGAACACATAATTTAATCTATTCCATAATGCAACGATGCTGGCTCTCATATATGCAAAACACTGATCTCCAACTGGCAACATTCACAAAAATCACCAAGCACTGTAAAAAAACAAAAAAAAAAACAAAATCTTTAGTGTTTAGAATATTGTTGAAGAACATTTGGAGAAACGTAATGTCTTTACCAAACCTTCTGTTGGACGTATTCACTGGTTTGAAAGTGTACGATGATTGTAAGGTAAAGCATAATGCCAGAGTGAACACTTTTG
>CAEFZX010006494.1:0-10814 GCA_903066825.1 Alfaro cultratus | reverse complement strand
TATAGGCTATATATATATATATATATATAGCATAAGTGATGAAAATTATACTTGTTGTGTTCAAGGTCACAATGTTTAAACTGTGTATCATGTCTGATAGGAATATTCAGACGAAATATAATAACAACAGGACCCATATGACATCAAGAAGGGGAAACTCTGTATCATTAAAAAACAGATATTTGGAGAAGAAATGCATTACAAACATTAGAGTATGTTGTGCTTATTTGGGAGCTTCACTTTTTTTTCAGACAAAGAATTGTGCTGGTAGCTAGAAAAACAACTCTTGACCTACAGTATTCCCAGAGCGGCTTGTAGACGGCAGCCTCCCTCTCTCCGCTAACCCCTTCTTCTGTAGATTGTATAAATAAATGATGAGACAGCTTCCCCAGAACCCACTCCACTCACCCCCGAAACAGTTCACTCACGCACACATACACACACACACGCACTCCCCACCCCCCAGCTTTTTATATTCCTATACAGGCGTTCTGTGAAGCGACCCCATAAAACCCACCATATAAATTCACCGACCCTTAAACCTGCAGACCAGGAGAAGGATTTGGAGACATCAACAAACTGGACAAATCTGAACTTCAATATGATAAACTTTTCATTTGTAAAGTTCCTGTAATGATATATATATATAAAAAAATGCTTTTACCATTAATGAAAATGTATGCTTAATTAAATGAAGGAATGATTTCCTCTGTCTGAACCTCAAATGTAATCTTTCATTACACTAGAGGGTGAACACAGGATATATTTCTTTACAGTCTGGTAAAACAATCATACACATGAAAACACCCTACGCAAATTGTATGTCCTTGATTTTAAGGCCTATTAATCCCATTTAATGACACCTCTCAGATAACATTATTCTCAGGGGAAGCGAGTAGGCCATTACATTATGATTGTTGCTGTAGAAGATGCTGTTATCTTCCCCCTGCAAGCCCACAGGTGTTAAATCACAGGGAAAGACAAACTGAGCTATAAAAGAGAATAGGATTGACTTCATTCAGGCCTGATATTAATCTAGAGGGACCAAAGACCTGAATGTAGGAAAATAAACTGGATCTCCTCCACTGGCAGGCTTTAAGGAAGTGAATGCAACACAAATACCAGCCCCCAGCTGCCCCCTTTCCTCCATCACGCCTGTTTTTCTCACTTATTCCCATTCAGCCCTCCAGCCACAATTAATTCTACCAATCATCTCTCTCATCGAGGCCAGGGGAGCATTAAGAATGCACACTCTCTGGGCTAGGATGCCAGCCAAACATGACCGGAGGCAGGATGAAGAGCCACTGTTGATCCCAATACATTGTATACTATTTTGTACAACAAGAATGCAAGCAAAGCAGTTTGAGAAAAACTGAACTAAGAAGAGATATCAAATAGTGAACGGAATCCCATGTCCAACATATCCAGAGAGGAGCTGAATATATTTGTTTTGCTAGTTGTGTTGGCGGATGAGCGAAAGAGCGAAAGGGAAAGAACGTAAGAGACACATGGGATGAGCAAATTACCAGCAGCCGTTTGAATAAAAAAGCGTAGAGGCATGAGGCCAGATGGGGTGTGAGATTATCCTAGGAACCAGAGGGAAAAGACCCAACACCCAAACACACTGGAAAATTATATAAGAGTCTAACAGACAGAGGGAAGGTGGAATACAAGTGGAAATGTGATACAGGAAGAGACAGAGACAAAAGTTGTAACAGGATGGAGAGAATTTCAAATCGCTGCTCAACTTCAGATGCTGATAGACACAGTGGTACCTGAAAAGTATAAGCAAGCGAAGAAATGTCAACACTAGATTGTGTTGATTAAATTAAGACTAAACTCATTTGAAGAATATGATACAAGCAACTGCCTTTATGTAAAATAATTACATGTTGTAAAAAAAAACCTCTATGTTATTTTTAATTTATCAGATGACAGACTCCAAAAAAAAAAAAAAAACAGGTGTGAGCACAATTTAATGTCTTGTTGCCCATGCAAAGCTCATAGATTTTCTATTAAATATGCTCACAAATATAGATGCACAGAATTATGTTGGCCAATTTCTGATCTTTGCTTTTTGGAAACGTTTGATAGGCCTATGGAGTTTTAAACCAATCATGTCTTTAGGAACTACAAAATACAAAGAGTCATGAGAACAGAAATTAAAATATTTTTCCTAGCCTTCTTGCCATTATTATTTATATTAGGAGCAATAATAATGCCACACTGTTTGTATGAGAAAAGAATAATTGTAAACAGTATTTCTGCAAGTTTCACTAAGTTTAATTGAAGACTAAATTTAAGATCTATGTGGATTATAAGAAATAATCCATACAGATCTAACTTACATTAATCTTATCAGTTTAGCACATTGTCAATTTCATCAGTTTAAATGAGTGTTTCAGCTCCACAGTGTGACTTCGCTGCTTTTACAGGTAGATTAGTCAACTTCAGCTCAGCTCCATTGTAGTAACTAACGGCAGGTTTAAGAAAGTCACTGACGTCCTTACTTTCAAGCCCAACCTTTTTAAATATACACTGTCTTATAAAGAAAGTCCTGCAAGCAACTAATTATTAATGACCAAATTCTCCATGTTAATAGAAAGACGAAGAGAACTCAAAAGATAAAACAGAGCAACCTTCCTTTGATGAATTTAGCTTTCCTGTTTTCTGCTGAAGAATTTTTCTTTCTCTAATTCTCAGAAATGTGTCGACATGCAAAAAAAAAATACATTCCTTTAAAATAGCTTTCACAGCTTTTTAGTTTCCTCTGACTTCATCTGTTAAAGTTTACAGATACTGAAATAGTTCACTTTGAGTCTTCTCAACAATATCCATACAACATCTTGTCAGTAAGATCTGGTAGCAGGTAAGCATCATTTGTTTACTGTTCAGAAAAAGATCTTCAGTTTCCATCACTGGTCAGGTCAAACAAGATGAAAATTGTTCAGTCAACATTCAGTTTATTGGTGTTTCTTCTGACAAATTGTAGACTGTTACTGCTGACATTGAGTCAGTAAATCAGCAAATAATAATCAAAGGCAATGAGAAATAAACTGGAGTGGTAGTACTTTAAAAAATGTCTCAAAAAGCATCTCCAAAAATTGCTTCCTCATTCAGAATAATGGAGCTGAATACATATAAAAAATGGAAATGTTTTCTCTCTGCAGCAATTACCCAAATAAGGGCTCAAATAAAGTTCCCACAATTACTCTAACAGGCAAAGTTTCTGAGAGCAACATTGAAATGGGTCATGTTTTTCAAAGGCTTGTTTTCTCCACATGGCCTCCTGCAAAACAATACATGACAACCGAGTTACAGAGGACAGCATGCTGAGTGTGTCTGTCTTTTCAAACCACATCTTATTAAGATTTCCCTTATCATTTTTAAGCTTCAATATACACACTCTGCAGACGGGGGAAAGAGGTCTGTTAAACTCAGAATAGGCACACATTTAGGGCAGCATCCTACTGAAACATAGAGCACTGTGGTTGAAACTTAATGAAAGCCTAAATGTGCAGGGGTTCAAAGTTAAGAGAAGGTTAAATGGATATATAAGAGAATAGGAATAAAGTTAGGATAGAAGTAAAAGCTGACAGAGGACAAAAATGGACCATGCAATGTAAGATTCAAACAAATGCCACAGCATTGATGAAGAAGTAAAAGTTAATTAATGCTGCCAACATCTTCTGAGGAAAGGAAAACACCAAAGTCCCTCTGTGCATCGTCTGAATCGCTCTCCTCCATTTTGTTTTTTTATCTGTTTCTTTCTTTTTCTTTCTCCTTTCTTCTCAGCTGCTCCTTAATTTCCAAAGCTGCTGCTGTGAAGTTTTATCTCTGACAGACAGAACGAGGGGAAAGTTTGGCCCAGACCTCTCTCTCTCTCCTCCCAGCACTGAACAGGGCCTTGAAGATCTGAACTGTTTTTCTGAGACTCTCACCGACTTCCTGCATCTCTCTCCAGGTAGATATGGACTGAATGAAAAAGCCAAACTGATAACAGTTTGAAATAAATTCTGATTCATCTCATTCACTGAAACGATCACCAGGACATTTTAGCTTCAGTCACATCTCTCAAACTTTGTCAGACAATCTTCGCCTGTGAAATCTAGAACATTAAAATATATATTTAGCAATAAATTCTGCTGTGCAGATGTTATGCACTAAAGCGTTATGACACAGGAGCTGTAATATCCAATTCCAATTCAACTAACTTTTGATTAGTGTGTATTAAATGTAATTGCATCCTGAGCCACATCAGTGTTGTCTCTCCTAATCTGATAGTTATCATCAATTTCACAAATCCTATAGTCTGCTATGGCTGGCAGAAGTCTAACAAAGGATAGGGGCATGTATCAGTGTCTTAGTATGCAAACTCACATACTGCTCAGATCTCTCATAATATAATAACCAAGGAAAATCAAATTTTCTTTAACAGATCTGTTTCCAGCTGTTTTAAAAGGAAGCGTTACTGCAGAAACATTCTATAGGAATAACACAAGCGGATACCTCTAATGTCAATTAAAAATGGACACTTTTTTAAATCATAAAGATGCAAAAGCATTTTTATACTTAGTAATATTTTTCTCAGTTTAAAGTACAATCCTGAACTTGAACTTTGCTACTTTACAGCAACTGTAATCAGATATATTTAGGCAACCTTCCAGTTACCAGTATCAAGGTATACCAAGGTTAACAAGTTACATTTTCAAAATCACCAACTTTTTCTGTCCTATCAATCTCACAGTCTTAAGTCATTTATTAAGTTCTCAGAGAAAAAGAGAGTGTGCTGAAGAGAGCAGAGGTTTTTTATGCTTTATGGACAATACTGGATGTTATCCCTCCCAGTCCTCAGCATAATGCTACACACTGCCAGCTAGCAGTTAATCAAGTCCTTAAATGTTTCATCATGGTATGTATTAAAAGACACACAGTTTTGAGCTGTTTAACAACACATTTGTTAGACAGCTCACTTCATGGAAGATAGTCTGGTTAATGAACCAGATAATATCAGCTGGCTTTACTTCTGTCACCATATAAAGAGCAGAACAGAAAAAGGGATAATATTCTCTGTGATTAATACTGACATTAGTACTAGCTTAAGTGCATTAGTCAAATATATACATATAAAAAAATCCAGATCTAACTCTAATGACCAATATTAACGCCAGTAGTAAGAATATTTTTTTGGTTTTCAAATAGAACAATCAGATAATATGATGCATTTTGTTTTAATACTGCGATGCAATACTTCTTTGGTATTTTTAAAGTTATCATACCCTAGTTATGTTACAGCTATAAAACCTTTCTATATTACAGAAATTAACACTTTAAAACACAGTTCTAGAATAAATGTCAGGCAGATCAAAGGTATAACAAAGACACTAATCTCTAAATTATTAGATGAGACTATTTCTGGCACTACATTTTACTGCTAAACACTTAAGATTTAGCCTATTATAAATGGGACGTTCTCCATTATCTGTTCTCCTTGATGACATTATCTGTCATCAAAGAGTCAGTCTATTCAATATTCCTGTGTTTAAAAGAGAAGTAAAAGTTTTACATTTTATTAACTTAAACTTGCTAACATCTGAAATGTAGGTGTAAATTAAATAAATAAAATTTTAAAAACTGTTTGGAGCTTATGAATAATTGCAGTATTAAATCGAAGACTTGTGTCTTAAAAAAGCACAAGACAATCACAGTAAAACAACAGAGAAACTTCACCATCTGACTCATGGCGTAGTCACTGGTATTTGACTATTCCTGTTTCCCTAAATAATTAGACATCAACACTTAACTGCACAGCCCCTGCTTGCATATGTATGAGCCTGTTATACATTGAACCGAGGTCTGTGGTACAGGTCATATGAATGCAAAACATCTAGCTGCTGCTACAAAATGATTTCCCTAATGCAATGAGGGGGGAAAATGAAGACAGCAGCACAGACTCAACAACCTTTGGCCAAAAAAAGAAAATCTGTCCTCATAGCTATTAACATTACTTAATAGGTCAGTACTTGTTTCTCTTCCAAACTTAACTCCTCTGAAGAACCAAAGTAAATAAAAAAAAGAAAAAGAGCTAAAATAATCCCTTATAATCAAAGGTATAAAAGATATAGAGTGAAATCTCTTTCAGGATTGTCCACCATCAGATTAACCCCATTAGTCAGGGCTGGTTACATGGTCATGGCTCATTAGAACAACAATAAGGTTTATGTTCTGCTCTCAGCATCAGCAAACATGACTGATATTAATCATCATCTAGTCAATAGAGATCAGAGCAAAATGTGGCTCATGCCTCATTGCAACACTTTGCTGGAGTGGGGTGGAGGACTGGAAGTGCTAATCCGTCGATTTAGCATCTCTTTTCGATCCTTCCACCTTTGTTATCCCATCATTACTTTCTGCTCATCTCAGAACGCTCACCTCCTTTGTGCACTGATACTCTTCTTCTCATCTTTCCTCCTCATTGAGCTTGTTCTGCTGATCTACAGGAAACCAAGTGGAAGAAATGACTGTGATATCCTAACTGCACTCACACGGAAAATAACAGCAAGTGAAAGATTGCAGGGGAATCAAAGTCCTGCTGAAAACTACACTGAACTACATAGCTTACTGTCGCAGTAAAAAATAGATCTAGCCTTCTACTATCACTTGAAATAATGTAATAATTTAATCAGCAGAGCACTGGAACTGTCCAAAAGAGTTGAATAACCTTACATCATCTTCTTCTGTGGTATTTTAAGTGCCATGAAAAAATGGACATCTCAGATGAATCTGTCTAATATTTACTCAAAATATTAAGGGCACTAAATTAAAACTGCCCAACTGAAATGATATATAATATTATTGAAAAGTTAATTAATTTCACTATATTCACTAAGTGAAATATGTAAAAAAAAAAAAAAAAAAAAAACATTAATCACACACTGATTGCTTAAAGGCTTATTCTATTAATAATTTTCTACTTACAGCTGATGAAAACTCATCATTAAAGATTAGAATATTACAACAGACTAAGTAAAAAATACATTTTAAATACAGAAATCTAGCATTAATGAAAAAAGTATGTTTAATACCTACTTAAGAGTTCCATAAAAAAGTTACTTTTAATATGGCAAATAAGCCTCATTGAAATGCATTTCCTAATTTACCGACTATGACTGAATGCATCCCATAGTTTTGGGTTTTATAAAAAACTGTAAGACTCACGCTCTAGATTAAATATGCAGCTTAGTGAAAACTACATTGATACTTCCAGGCATAATTTGGTTTTGCTTGCTGTAAATAAGGGGAAGTACTGATGGATGGAGTAAGGAAATTATTTCTTTCATAACCAAAGCATCCATTATCACCCACTGACCCAGACAGACTTAATAAAATACACACGCTAACATATTTAATATGGAAATTACAGCTGGAACAGTGGTGTGATTTCTATTTTTGATTTTATCACATTTAAATGATTCAGATCAAAATTAACATCAGTTTAACATACCCAAGGTATTTAATTAACAAATTAAGGGATTAAAACTTAACTAAACTGGCTCTATGTGAAAATATAACTGTCATTGTTGTTCAGTCATTTTAACTGTAATTAATCACACTCACTCAGATTTGATTACTCTGTGACCTGGAAAAGAAAAAACCAACATATCCAATAGAATCTGTGTGAGAACATTGTGTTGTTTAAAAGATCACAAGCATCATATCTGAAATTACAAAAAATTACATTGACATTTGTCAGTCTGGAAAAGGCCACAAAGCCGTTTCTAAGACTTTGGGACTCCAGTGAACTGCAATGAGGCATTATCCACAAGTAGAAAACACAGAAACAATATTAAACTTTGCCAAAAGTGGCCAGGCTTATAAAATTACCCTAAAAGCACATACAGAGCTCTTTCAGCAGGTAGTAAACAGAAACCCAAGCATAATCTAAATAAACAAGTCTAGTCTATTTTTGAATGGTTTGAAGAATTGAAAATAAACTGTGCTTGTTTAGAGTTATATAATCAAATTACAGATTTATATCTCCTAGAGATGTTCTGGCAAAACTTCATTACTAGTTACCTCTCTTCTGCTATTTTTGCATAAAACTTAATTCCTTTTCAGGGAAATTATATGCTAAATATAGTAGATAAAATACTTTCAGTTATCCAAGGGAGAAAAATCAATTCAAACACTGCAGCCAGAGCCAAAAAGGCCCTTTGGAGAAGAGCCTATTTCTGACTGCTATAATAACACGCAGCTACCTTGCTGGAAGAAAATTGTTCCTCCATTTCACTGTGTAGTTGTGCATCCCTGTAGGTGTGTGTGTGAACACAAAAATGGACCAATAGGCCTGAATCAGTTTCAGTAAGTATCCTGTTTCTTTCAGGAGCTGGTTGGCTGGGAGTGACATTGTCATTATCGACATCTTTTCCTGCTCCCCTGGATCCTGTAGCCATTAGCAACCAACTCCAGGAGTTGGCCTCTCCTCTGTTGCAGCCAATTGCTCTCCCATCACTGCGTGACTGTGTGCACGCATGCGAATGAGCAGGTGTTCCCTATTTGTTTGTATGTGTGTTTACCCTCACATCTGCGACCCAGTGATGGTGACCTGATTGAATGTGTCTGACTTGATTGTTTGATAAAATTCTATCCCACTGTTCCTAATTTGTTCCCAATTTGAGATGTGTGTTTAAACAAATATTTCAGGAATCATTACATCCTCAGAGGATCGAACCAAAAAAAATATTCTAATTTAGAAATAATTCACAGCAGGCATACAGGACAGAAAATAACGCACATGAACTAGGCAGTCAGCATAAAATAATCAATATGTGTTGATTAGGTCTGCTCAGTACCTTTGTACTGCAAACAACATCTCTGTGTGGCAGAGAATCAATGATGGGATTTCCATGTGGGCTAGATGTAAATCTTAGAGAGCAGAAGAAAAAGAGCAGTACACACCGACAGACTGTGAAATGAGAAGGAAAAAACACTGCTCCATGACTGATGGCAAAATAAAACTAATACCTGTATTGCACAACCTGTTTCCCAGAATATGATTTAAACTGGATCTTTGTTATGAAAAGACATGAGAGAGAATCAGTTTAGACGGAGACAAGACATTGCTTGTGCTTCCTCAAAGAGTCAGGATTACAATAAGAACATCTAGAAAACATCTGTAAAACAGACATGATCCAAGAGAAGCTTGATAGGTTAATAAATTGACAGAGTTTTTATTCTTAGCCAAGATATGCTTGGAAAAATACAACCATTTGCTCAAAGACAGCTCACAAAAATATGAAATAAGGTTCACATCTCCAGTGGCTTCCTTCAAACCTTTAGGCAATCACTGACAAGTTACTCAGAAAACAGCAATCCCAGCACAGAAACACAAAGATCCTTTTATATTGCCGGCAACTTAGAAATGTTTGTGAGTGTGTATTCTTATTAAAAAAAAAATCTGCTCATGTATTTAAGTTATTCGAGAAAAAAAAACCCTAATCAGTATGTTTGATGTAATTATTATCAGTTATGTAAAGCCACTATGCAATATAATGGCATAATAATCAGAATTAAACTGAAATAAAACCGTCTTCTGCAATCTTAGCACATAACTCTCTGGGGATTTCTTTTTTTTAACAAACAGAGATGTTTATAAATAAAACAAGATTCTTCACATTTTATTACAACAGCAATTTTTTTCACTTTTTCAGTCTTGTTAAAGAATAACAAATATGCAAAGATAAAGCATGCAATTAAGAATAATTATGAGGAAAATGCATATCAAGATAACCATGGGAACCAGTCATCTGACAGATCACAGAGTTTGCCCATGGGGACGTAAGCGTGCTTGTGAAAAGCTTGTGTGGGAGAAAGAGAACATACAGTATATTATAGCTACATCACTGGCTGGAGCATGAGAGTAATCAAGCTGGTAATGTATGCAGGGTGGGCTGATGGAGGAAGGTCCTCTGGGAGCTGTAGCTCTTTGTGTCTCTTAAACCCCTCTGGACCAGAACAACCTCTCCTTCTAACCCCCTCATCATCATCTTCCCGCCCCCCATTACCAATTCTGTTCCTAGATTCTAGCCCTCCTTCCAAAACACAGCATCTAAGCGGTTCAAACAAAACCTCCCTATTTGTCCATACACACCTGTGTGTTTGCTGAGTGACCCCTCCCTTTCATGATGGATGCGACAGATAGTGCCCTTGTGGCTGCTGGCAGCCTCAGAAAAGCTGATGGGTTATTCATTACAGCGAGCTTCAATTGTCCTTTAAGGACCCTAAAATGCCACAGAGTAAAGCTGTGCTCAACACATACAACCTTTATTTTGATGGATGTGGCGGTCTCAGCCCACATGGATCCACAGGTATCAGCAGCTGGAGGTGCAACAAGGCAAAAGTATGCCTAGACTTTTAAAGTATAGGCATACAGCTGGTGGTCTTAAACACAATAACAGATAACAGCGTTTTACCCCAGAAAACTTGCTAAGGCCAGTGGATCTAGGGAAATCATCCAGCAACCTACGTTAAATTTTTTTTAAAAATTGACAGGAAATTTGAAAATATGATTAGGTAATTATGTGTTAGTAGAAGACATTATTAACGATACCTAAACACTAACTATGAAGACTGAAAAAAGGTAAACAAATCCAAATAAAATAAATGTATATACAGTTAGGGCCAGAAATATTTGGACAGTAACACAATTTTCACGAGTTGGGCTCTGCATGCCACCGCATTGGATTTGAAATGAAACCTCTACAACAGAATTCAAGTGCAGATTGTAACGTTTAATTTAAAGGGTTGAACAAAAA
>CAEFZX010006493.1:0-18750 GCA_903066825.1 Alfaro cultratus | reverse complement strand
TTTTTTAGAGGAAAAAAATTATGTTTTTTTTTGGAGAAAAAAAATTTCGTCTGAAAAAAATTTTTTTTTAGGAAAAATTTTTTTTTCCTCTGCGATTTTTTTTCCTGAGCTACTGAAAAAAAAAATCCTGCCATTTTTTTTTTTTTTTCGGTGGGCCTAATCCTCTTCCGTAGTTTAGCCTTTTGCCTTGGCTAGGGAAAAAAAATGTGTGGGGATTTAATCAAGTTTGAACTATCGCGTTTTTATTTGTACTGGAATAGTACTGTAAATTAAAATACCACCACAAATATATTTGTGGTGGTATTTTAATTTACAGTACTATTCCAGTTGCAATTTTAGCAGAGACCAACCACATGGTGTAAAAGGCTCACGCCTGAATGGAAGTACAGCTACAGTGCTGGAATGGCGCTGGCTCTCTCATTGGGCGAATATGTCATACCTTTTATGAGTTACAGAGAAGTTCGACCTCATCTGAACTAAGAAATGGACAAATCAGTTTTGTTCACTCAGATGTTTAGTTCATTTGAATAGATTGTTCATGAATGACATACTACTGCTCACAGAACTTTTCATTGCAGTAAGCTTTATTGGTAAAACAACCATGCAGTCTTCCATCAGGTAAAAATCACAACATTGTTTCACCAATTTAATAGTTTTCTCTTAAAAGAAAATGGCAAGCTTAGACTATTGTCCTTTCCATGATGGAGTCTTTGAACTTGTATAAATGTTTACATCGACAGTTTCTTTTATTTATTTATTTTTTTTTTTAGGGAGAAATTGACTTGGGGAAAGTTCTTTATTTCTTTGCCTGAGTCATCCCACCTGAATCTAAATAACAGGTGAAGGTGGAACTCGCACACTGTAGTCCCAAGTGCAGCTGTTTTTAGCAGAGAAGATTAAACGCTGCTTTTACCAAGAGGTGTTGCTGAGGTGCTTTTCTTTGGGGAAAGAGAAAAATGTCATCTCTAAGTGTGTCCTGCCGGACTCGGCACTATCAGCTGCACTTTGTTCAGGTGTGTTGGAGATGGTGTGAACAATATAGAAGTCTGTCTGAGAGAAGCATTTCTGCAATGCCATCTACTTGTATGTGTGTGAACATCAGGACTCTCCTTTGCTGTTTGTTTGTTGGGAGATTCTGCGAGTGTCAGTGGATCCCATCGCTTTGTGTATGCCACCACCAAATTTTGTTGCACATTGTTTTTGTTGTCAGGCCCAGTGAGGCGAGTAGTGAGGCTAGATTTTGTAATTAAAGCTTCTGGACTCAGTCCCAAAGGAATTTTTGGAGAAGGTGTGATTGAATTTTTCTTGCTCTAAAACCTGGATATGTTCCACTAAGAGGAGACACCTAAAAGAATACCCAGAAAATGCTGACTGTAGTGTGCATACCTTTCTGACTTGGGAAGTGGAGAAAGCAGGGCAAAATTAGACATTGGTATAGACATTTGTCCTGCACTGCTGAAAACTAGTGGAATATTGCTTAAAATCTTGACTCATTCCAATAATCAAACCATTTTATGTGGACTAACTTTACCATATGCCAAACTCCTGTTTATGACTACAAAGTTGAAGTGCAACTGCCAGTATAAATTTTGACCCAGTGTAAGACACAAGTCATACTAATATAAAGCTTTTGTCCACAACTATTTTTCTCAGTATTCATCAGTTATATTGCATTGTTAATCCATCTTGAAAAAAAAGCTTCTAATAATAAGTTTTTTGACTGCTTCTTACACAGCTGACAAAGATGCTTATCTATTTTGGATTTTGTATTGCATTAATTGTGTTGATTTACATTCATTAAAATGGTGGGAAAAAAGAAAAGCATTGGCACTTGCCCGTTTTTGCAGATATGAAACCTTATATAAAATGTTTGATAGATGGCTGCAGAGCATGTTTAATTTATTTATTTATTGTTTTTGTCGAATTGCTTTATTTGATCAAAATTAGAGATTTCAGAGCTTTTTGGGTAAAACTAACAGGTTAAGGTTTCTATTTTTTACAGTGTGCTTCCCATTGTGCCACGCCGACACACGTATAAACTTCCTCTGCTTCAATTTGTGCCAATCTGACTTTGGAAAAAGGGGAAAATGTGTTCTTTCTCCACGGTGATCTGTCTTCAAAGTGGGCCTACACATGCCGAGGAGGGTGGCGGCGAGGTGATAAGTGTTGGGGATGTTGTAAATTTGAATACAATGACATAAACTAAAGCTGGTTGTCATGCTCGGCAGTTCTGCTCTGGCGGGCCTTTCCTTTCTGTCTAAAGCTTCTCGACACAGTTCCGGATTTGCCAAATCCTCAGACGACGAAACGAACCCTGTCTCTTCATTGTGTGAGCATCGAACGCCCTTCCACCCACCTTCTCCCCCTCATCCATCCTCCCACTGGTCCTCTTCTCTCTCTCCTTTGCTACAGAGATGGGGGCGACAGGCAGGAAGTTGGCTTTCAGTTTGAGGCTTTAAGCATCAGGGATTGGTTTCAATTTAATGCCCCAATGTGAAGAAAAAAGAATCAATTTAAAGTAGCTGAGTCCCCTGGGTCTCCTGGTTGAGCGAGCAATAGAAATGACAAAGACGGACAGAATAGAGAGATACAAATCACAGACAAAGAAACTGAGAAATTATTATAGCAAAACCTGTAAAATCTAATAAAATAAAATAAATCTGTAAAGTGGCTTTACTTTTGCAGTCTCTGATGTGTTTAAATGATGTGTATAATTTATTTGCAAGAACACATTTTAAAATGTACAATATACTGTATGTCTAGAGTCAAAATGAAAGTGCTGCATCCAGCCATACTCAATGAGTTAACTTTTAATTCCAAATGATAATAGATGACCTGGTGCCATACCTGAGCTCACTTGTGATAGCAGATGTTTTTATAAATATTAGATTTCTTTCTCTCTTAAAAATTTATTGGAGTCTTTTGGGTAGAACTGGCTTACTTTTTAAGATTATTATCTTTTCTGGTTTGGTAGGCAAACACATTTTAAAAAGGTTTTGTGTGATTTTTCTATAGAGTGACAATGAGTTCCTGAACAGGAAAAACTATTTGATTGTTTATTCTTATTGAAAACTGGTCTGTTGTGAGAAATTAAGGTGGATCAACATTCATAAAATAATGTGGTGAATAAAAATGTACATATGAGTTTGCTGAGAAATTAGCTAAACTAAGATCTGTGTATCTGATATAGCACATTGTTGGAATGTCCTATAAACAATATGATAAACGATAAACAAAGCCTATTAATTTGAAGTGTTTAAAATGGCAAACTAGATGATCTGAAATTGTACTAGAATAGTCAAAATCAGATGAAGTTTGGTGATATTGCAGCTGGCAAAGTGAGTTTGCCTTTTTTAATGCTAAATTGTCGAACCATTATAATTATACTTTGTACTAACTTTAAGTATCCAGAATTGCTCTTTTTCAAGAGGTTGGTCATTTCTGTACTATTTAGGTAATTCACATGAATTGTTTTATGTCCTCTCTGACTGAAGAAGAACTTCCAGATGGATGTTGTCCATTAGTTTATAAGTTTGTCTACCATCATGTTAGTTCAGGCTGATTGTATTAAAGACGATGGAAGGGAAGAAGGATGTACAGGCAGGGGGAGAGTGCTTGAATCAGATCCAGATGATTCCCAATAAACTGAGATGAGCTGACATCCTAAGAGAGAGAGTTTCAGAGAGGGAGAAATAGAAAGTAATTAAAGGTGTTTCTGAAGAGTCTTGTTGATGCAAAGTTTCCACGTATGACTTTCATACCGCAGCCAGAAGGAGAGTTAACATGACATTTGGTAATAATTCTCAAAATGTTTGTTTGTTGCTCTGATAAATGCTCCGGGGCAAAGTCTGACAGGCTCTCAGAAATGTAGAAATACTTTTGGTTTAATTAGGCCAATGATGACCCTGTGAGTTTTCAAAGTAAACGGACCCTTTCATATTTCATTCCTTTTGTTGTTGTTTGGATGCAGAGCCACCGTCCTTCAGGTGCTGAAGCTTCCACAGGAGCCACTTCAGCTAAGTAAATTATTAAATAGCTAACATGCTTTGTGTTATGGTGGAAAGGACACTACTGTTGTTTATCTGTCAGCAATTAGCAAGCCAAGTCCTGCATCTCTGGCCTGTATTCAGCATGACTCCATCAGTGAATACATTAGCACCATAAAGTCAACAGGGAGAATGCAAAACGATGCAGAAAACAAACTATAGACATGGTAACACAAAGGAGAACGGCTCAGAGACAAACAAGATGTTTTACACTCAGAAACTAATCATCCACAATGCAGATCTGCTTACAGCGAGGATGATTACTCGCTCCACAATCTCTGGAGGTGCTTCACGTTATAAGACAAAGAAGGCCACATCTTGTTCTCATCAGCACTGGGAAGTAATCCTCCTCCCTGAAAGCCATTGTGTTGAATTTTGGAGCAGCAGAAAGAAGTGTATACGGCTAAAAATAATACAGACTTACAGCACTGTTCAATTTCACCTGCCTTTACTTCAGATTAAACTTTATACGTACTTTCATTAGCAATTCCTTTCAATGTAGAGTTGTAACATAAACTTCTCTCTTTTTTTATCAAGTATTTATCTTACAACAGATGTTTATTGTTTGTGAATAACTCATCACGCTATCCTTTTTAACCATTTGTAATCTGCTTTCCTTCAGATTTTCTACATCCGTTTGATATGTTTACCAAACTAATAGCTAAAATCACAATCGAGCTGTTATTAGACTGATGCTAAAGTCTAAAATCTGAACTGCAAGCCTTCACCTTTGACAATTAAACTGGCATTTTTGAATTAAAGTGAGATAAAGGCATACATTTTATTTGTTAAAGACAAGGCATGTTTACTTGTAAAGCACCATTAATGCACAAAGTGCTATATGGGGAAAAAATTATGGCTTGGAACAGTGATGAGACATAAAATATGAAATGCATAAGAACAAGAAATGTTAATTACACAAAATCCATAAATATTATTGAAATGAATTGCTAAGGCATGATAGAAATGAACTGATAGTGCTGTATTAGACTTTTATTGAAAGGTGCAGTAAACAGACACGTGTGTAAGTCTGACTGCACTGTGTGCATATGACAAATCATGTCCATGACAATAGACCTATAATCTGACAATATATTTTTTTCCCACATGTTCACCATGCAGTGGATAAGGATTATTGTAAAAGTCTTTCAGCTTGAAATAGCTGTTCACCTTCTAAAATCTAAAGTTCAAGGAAAACTATAACAGCACTTATAAAGGGGCTTATTTGAACGTGTTTGTGCACCACATGGCTGACTATACATCATTAATTGCTCACATTTGGATTAAAATGTATTTTTTTGTGCATGTAGGCCATGGTGTTAAATTTTCAGCTTTGACACCAAATATTATTCAGCAACTTTAATTGCTTACCGTATCAGGCTTCCACCACTTGAACAGGGCCATGTAAAATCTTTTTATTTGTGTTGAGCTTATCCTGTACAATCGACACCTGAAGAGGCCCCTTCAGACTTGCTCCTATTCATCTCTGATTTCTACGTGTTTCTTTTTTCTTTTTTTATCATAACACAGTGTGACGTTGTATTTTTCTGCATCTGTTTTTTGTTAATGTCCTTTTCCTCTTTGAACTTTGGTAGCCATAGGCTCCAGGCTCAGCTACGGTCAACAATGCAAATTTGAAACCTCATGCATGAAGTTGAGGATGGATACAAGCCAAGGCGTGAGTTTATTTCTTTCCTGCAGGCTGGGTTCAACTGGTCGAGCCGACTCCTTTTAAATTGCCATGACGGATTTCCTGCTGGCTGAGCAGGAACTAAAAGCAGATCTCTCCAAGCTTCAGAAAGCCATTCACAGATGAAGCTTGTGTGGTTCTGATGATGCTTGGAATTTAATTAACCAGAGAAATAAGAGAATAAAATTGAGTAAACCACCCTAGAATCCATATTAAGTAAACAACATGGCTTTGAAAAATAATCTTGCTTCCATTTTAATTTATCAGAAAAAAACTAGCTTTTTGTACCTGATAGCATGTGAGTGAAGGTGGAGAACAGCGAGACCTTCCTTGTTTGCTCTTCTGACAAGCATGTCAATGTTCGCCTCGGTGAAGCACAATGTTGAATCAGACTTTGTGTTTGTTTCCCCACGACTTGACTCTACTCTACTCCTCTACTGTCACTGTTCTATCCTGTGTACACAGATCTGCCTGCAGAAAGTCGTTTTGAATTGCAAACAACTCCATTGGGAGCAGCTATTATGGAGGGTTGGAGTAGACGAGGTGGGAAAGCTGGATTTATGACAGAAATGTCCCACTGTCGGATGGATATAACAGAGCAAACAGTTTGTTTTACAAACGAAACAATCTATAAATGGAGAACCAACAACAAGGCTCTCAAGCTGAGATGAAGTCCAGAAAAAAGGACTCCTTAGTAATGGGATGCTATGAATAAAAATATTTCTATAATCTCAAGAGATTTCCTCCTTTTGTGATTTATCACAGTTCCTACCTGATTCCACCTTCTTCTTTGATATGACTCCCACATCTTCCTGATCCAACTCCCAGCACTCTCCTCCCTTCCCTGTCTTTGCTCTTGTCTAAAATGAAGAGAACAGCTGATAATTGAAGATCGCTGTCTCTCTTCAGGCCCTCGGGATTTGCAACGCATCTTCCTGCAGCTCCTCTGTTCCAGGCAATTCTTTCCTCATTTTTAGGGGGAGTGTTTGTATAAACTTAGAACACCCATTTTGAAATTGGATTTTTGGTCTTTATGGACTAGAAGCATTGTAGTTATGAGGTGCTGATGTGAATTATCTCCGTTCAGTCCATCTCAGACAAGAGCTGCTTTTCCCCCTAAAAGATCTCAGAAGAAAAAAAAGGTTGGATCACCAGCAAACCTCTTGCAAACAAAGCTGAGGCATTTCAGATCAAGTAATCAGTGTCTTTATTTCCTCCAGTTAACAAAATTTAACTTCAGGAAGATGGAGTTGGTTCTGAAGTACTTCTGAATGCATCAATTATTTAAAGCATATCTTTTTCACACTGTGAACTTAAATATCGGAATATAATTTATGCGACAGCTGGATCTAATCATGCTGGTAAAGTAAATCTTTTTAAAATCCGTCCTCCACATTGGCGAAACATCACCTTACTGATGGAAAATGACCCCAATTTGTTCTCTGGTCAGGAAAGTGTTTTAGACTTTTTTTTCTCTTAAATGACTGGATCTACATTTAGAATTCCATCTTTTCTAAATAATGAACCCAGCTCTCATCCATGAATAGAAAACAGATTACAGATGGGCATGCAAACACAACAAACTGAGATACAGCAGCCTTGTGTGTTCCAAATTGCCTGGTGTGAGACAGTAAACATGGTAATTTCTCCATTTTAGACTGCACTGATCTATGATTTGAACTCTTACTTACTTTACTTCTGGTCATTGCTATTCAGTTTTTTTATAAACACAATTTCAGGGAGGGAACCCATTGCTTACAGTGAGAATACATACACAAGCAATTCACTTTGAGTAGATCAAATGTGATTTTAAAATAATACCAATAGCAGGAACCACAGACCCCAAGACGGCTTAAAGAAGCCCAATATAATTGAAAAAAAAGTCGGTTTATTTTTCGTAACATAAAGGATCAGAAATATATTAAACAGGGTGAATCCAAAACATTTTCGTTTTTGTCAGATTTATTCTTTGCTAGTAGAATTCTGATAAAAAGCTAGCAGGATGGTGAAAGTTCAAATCCATATAATGCTAAGGGTACAACGAGTTAATGTGTTGTTAATTAGTCGACGTTATGCTGTAAGGTTTCAATTATGATTGTGTTTGCAGGAAATTCCCATTACTTTCTCTCTTTTTTTTTTATTAAAATTTTTTTTTTACCGTCATAACAATACATTAAAAAATCTGTGAATACCTTGAATGCTTTCATTTGTGTCAGCTGTGTTATCTTAGGCTCTTAGTAACTTCTGTGTTTTGGTGATAGATTTAAGGTCGTGCAAAATTACAATCGTCATGCTGATGCATCGTTCTGGGGTAGTTTGTGTTAACCTGTTGGAGACACCAGTGGGACAGACCACTTTCCTTTTTCTGTTTGTCACACTTCTAAACTGCCATGCTTTGTCTACAAACCATGGAATACAGTTTACTGCAGATTAAGCAAGCACTGCTCTCAACATCAACTCAACTGGCAGTTTATGGCAGCATGAAATTAAAAGGACCTACTTTATTGCTGCCTGAAATCACTCTCCATCTAATAAACTCATCTCTGAATCGTGCACTGTCAAGTGACGAGCTTGATGATGTCAGAACAAACCAATCTCTGTCTATAATAAACACTGCCGAGGCAAGAATATTGCTGGAATCAGCGATCCGAGCATTGAGAAATTAGCTTGTCTCACTCCTTCACTATTATTGATCATCTGACTTCCATATACATTTCCACATAATAGGCAGCAGAGACTTAATTAGTCAAAAGACAGGCTGGGTAATTACATGTCACTTAACAATGTGTTTTATTGCCTACAAACTCTGGTGGTACCAAGCGAATCTAATGGTGACTTTAATTCTAAGTAGATAGAGACAGAGATATCAAGTAGAGAAGACACAATAATCACTGGCCAAAAACATACCAACTCTGGAGTTATTTTCTTGGTTTGTTTGAAAGAAGGTGTCAGATTAATTTTCTAATAACGTTATTTGTGTAAGACAAACATAGGGAGAAATTTAGGATTAGAATTAGGATTACCTGTTTGGTAACCTTGACCATGTTCATTGATGAATAAAACAAGAAATTGAGTTTGTATACAACAAAGTTGCACTAAATTGTCCGGAATCAAACTGCTGAACAATGACCTCACAGTTTTTGGCTCCAGTACACTAGCTTGCAGCTGTAATCAGAATCTGTTATAAGGCAATGTCGATGATTGAATTTAACTTGGTCTGGCAGAAGTGATATCTTAACTCTTTTTTTCTTACTTTTCTAGCAGTCCCCATAGGTCTGCCAGTTTGGGTCTTGTAACTGTTGGAAGTTTTAGAGAATGAGTGAAAAGAGCTGTCTCAGCCTCCAGAACAGCTTTAAGCTAAGCATTGTGAGCTTGTCAGAATCCCTCACATCTTTATTTTTGCCTATTTCTTACATCTGGGGTTATTTTACTATTCCTATCTCTATTTTGTCTACAAACTTTGAAGACATTTTCAGAAATTTTATTGAAATTTTGAAGTTTATAGTAGTTTATCCAGATTTTTTAAAAAAAAATCTTTTACTCAAGTGAGGTGCATCACACATAGTTTTCTCTCCAGAAAAAGGCACCCAATCTTTCTGGACTGTCTTGTCTTAGTCCCTTCTTTCCTTGTAAGACACACAGATGTGTTGCTGAAATCTTGTGAAGCTTTATTTTTTAGGCTACCCAAAAAATGTTTGGGTGTTTGTTTTTTTTTGTTTTTGCAATGAGCTGTATAAGCTGTGGCATTGTGAGTGTACAGATGCGTTGCTGCTAGTTACTGGAGCATCTGATAGTTATTTGGCACTGAAACATTGCCTATAGGGTGTATTAGCAGTACTAAGTCATGTTTTGAATATGCAGGAGATAAAGTTGTCTTTTTTTGCAGTCACACTGTTTTGACATGTGGGTTTACACACATGCTGATATAAAGTCACTAAAATGATCAGTAATTAAACCAGTAGTGGAGATATTAACAAAATTATTTTTCTATGTGATGTTGAAAATAAAGGAAAAATAACTAACAGGAAAACTAATCAGATGTAATTCTGTTTACACTTAAGAAGTCTGTATGAATTAAAAGTTAAAATAATAAAACATTTGCATTCAAATTGAAAAATAAAGATGATAATTATATGTAAAAGTTCTTGCTGTGTAAAATATTATTATTCAGGGGAGAGACTTAGGACTCAGTGTGTATGGTTCACAGAAAAATGTGTTCCTGACAGTCACAGCTGGTAAGAAACAAAGACTCCAATTAAATTCCATAGGAAATGAATGCAGGTCATTTTGGACCCACTTATGAAAGAATGGGGTAGTAATATAAAACATGCTATTTCTTAAAATGTGTAAAAGGTAAATTAAAAATTGTAATTGCATAATATCAATAACATGTTTGTTGAGGAATACCTGGAATATGAAGTGATAACTTTTCATTACAAAGATATTGCAAAACGATGACCTCAGCGGGTCCAAAAGGAGCATCAGAGGGTTAAGAAAAACTGAGACTAGAGAACACAAAAAACAACAGACACCTTCCCATTTGTGAGTGAAGCACATGCGAGATAGAGACATGGGGCTTGGATATCATCGTTTAACTCTATCACTGTGTGTGGTTTGCATGTCTAGCTCCAACCTTGCTCACCTGCCCAAGGAGTCCTAAAACCAGTTTTCTTAAATGCATCCACTATGGAACCCATTCAAAAGTTATCTCCTTAGATGGCGAATCTGTGTGGATCCACAGACTAAATGACACAGCTTTTACGGACACATCTAAAATCTGCATGTGGTGATTGTATGCAATCAGAATAAAATCAGAATAAAAACCATTATGTCATATGAAGCAGACTGATCCATTACTATCCATAATTTATAATTTATTTAATTAATTCATTTAAAAACCTTAATTATTAGCAGTAATTATCACATATATTCCAATTGAGACTGGGTTTTCAAGATGTGACCAACCACTTTTAGATCATATGTATGTTGTTTAGCCTGTGTTATTACAAACTTGGAGGAATAAAACCCTCAAAATATATATTAATATTCACTGCAGATGCAATTGCTATTATGCACAGGTGTGCACATCAAGACAATTGATAATGTCTGTTTTCCTGCAGGGTATAACAATAAGCTCATTATGGCAGCAGACAAATAAAAGAGTAAAACAATGAGGAGATCACTGCAAGCTCCAGGGAAAGAGCTAAGAGATGAAGAAGAGAAACACCTTTCAATTCTGTTCTGGATTTAATGGGGGAGATTAGATTGGGTATACTATGCAACTTGAAGGTTTAGATGAAGCAATTTTTATTTTTTTTTGATAACTCAGAAAACTCAACTGAATCACAATAGCCCAAAATGTTATACTGTTATGCTCAATGCTGCCTCGCTTACTAGAGATTAAGTAATCATGTTTGGAAAAAATGCCAATTTAATTTTTATAGTCATTTATATTTATAAAGTTTTAACTACTTGCAATTCTGCTAAAAATAAATCTAAGATTATTTTTATTCTCCCCTATTAAGGATGGAAAAGACACTATTTTAGTTTGATGAAGGGTCTTTTTAAACAACAATCTATTTTCCCAGATTAAGTGGAACTACTTCAAATGTGACTCCAGTTTCTTGTGCTTTAAAATATGCCACAAGTGAATCTGAGAGCCAGTCTCCAATGAAGAATTACCTTCTTTTTTAAGGGTGCTACATAGTCTAATCCCAGACCCAATGATGAAATAACATTGTGAATAAAAACATCAGTTTGTGAAAGGGTAGAAATTAAATGACTGCGCTCTGTCGTTTTTCTGCAATACTGAGGAAATTAAAGTAGAACTAATTCCTTAAAAGGGTTAGATATTTAAAAGCTTGGTAGCTATTAAGTGACCCAGAATTAATCAATAAATCTGACTCAAAGATGTTTGCAGCTCCTCCTCCACCTCACCCTGTACTTTGAGAAACATGAACATTTAAATATTCAGAATGCATTGACTCATTTATGCCAACATAATCCTCTTGCTGGAGCCACATTTAAGCATTTACATTTTTTCTTATGAAGTTGCATGATGTACTCCTTCCAGAGTACTTTTTTCATCTGTTTGATTTTGACAGTGGGCAAAAAACAAATGGGGTATTTTTGGACTAATGTGTGAATAAACCAACACAATGTGTTAAATCTTAACTATGGCTAAGTTTTTTTTTTCCACATGTAATGTAATTTATATTATGCAGCATTTGATACGTCTGAAGTGCAATCTCACTGTTTGAGGTTGATTCAATAAGACGGAAAAAAGCCAAATTTCTTTCAACCCCTTTCATAAAGAAGATAACCTTTTTATTATTATTAATAAAAAATGTCTCCATTGAGGGGGTTGGTTTGATTTTAAACTAACAAGATCTCTTAAAATCTTCATCCATATTGTATTCAGTTGTTTAAAAAAAAAAAAAAGTATTCACTGGGATTGGAAAACATGGACCGAAATCATGTGTTTATGTAAGAGATTCTTTTTTAGTCCCTGTAGATGCTTTTAAAGCAGCCACTCAACATGTGCTTATATCAGGGATGTAAACAGTGTGACATCTTTTTCTGCCAACTCTGAGACTGTGGCCACCACTTAGTGAATTGCTTGCGGTCAAAATAACAGAGCAGATTGTTTTATTTTGTCTTTATGCTCTACAAGCATTCCACAAACAATGTAACACATTAGTCAGGGGGAATTATTAAAAAGAAATTATTATTAAACAGAAAGCCGTAGATGAAGGACATACTGTAATCAGGTTTAGATACCCGTTTCTCTTCTGTGTCACGGCCCCGTACCCCTCCTCCCTGTCAGGGGATGATTGGATTGCCCTTGATTTTTTTTTTTTTTCCTCTCTTCAACATGTCAGATCTGTATTTCTGGGGCAAGACCAAGAGGAATTAGGTATAAAAAAGACTCACTCCATATTCGAAAACTCATTTTGTCATCAATTGCTGCTTCCTGTGAGTTTCAGAGCCTGCAGCCAGAAACAGAGGGGCTTTCATAGACGTGGCCGCTGCGGTCTATGCCCTACCCGACTCTCTCCATCCGTCGAGCCGCTTCATTTATTCGGAGGATCAGCTGTCAGTCCTGACAGTGTCAGAAAGTTTTAAATGAGCTCGACCTGGATGGCATTTTGGAAACGGATTAGACTCCATATTTTTAACCAAAGAGCCATCAACAGTGACTCGTGTCACAGCATCACTGGAGGGTAGAAATCACCAAAAATGTTTTTTTTTTTCCCCTACTTTTTCAATGCTGATGGAATAAATTTATTCATTTTACATTAATTAGCATATATTGTGCGGGCTAAAATAGAGGTCTTGGTGCAGATTGGGTCATTTAATGAAGCACAAACTTAAATGCACCCAGTTTAGTTTTTACTTTCAGATAAAGTTGTTCATGGAGTGAAATGAACGTTCATTCCATGAACGTTCGTTCATGAAATGTTCAGAAAGTGAGAAGCAGTGAAATCCACAGTATGAGGGCTTTAATTTTCCTATTTTCTTTTGCTTGAAAAGTTTTCTCACCAAGAGGGTGTCAGGCATGCTTGATTAGACTCTTATTAACCTTTACAGCATTCGAAGCCTTGTTAAATGCAAGTCACAATGAACTTAGCTATTTAACAAAGTGCAAGGAGTTGATTAAATTCCATTCCTCACAATGTATAACAACAACCGAAATACAAACAAGTAAAAATCTTATTGAAAAATGTGAATAAAATGTCAACAGAAGCAAGAGGGAAGCGGAATGAGATGTTTAGATTATTTACCTTTTTAAAAAGATTGATTTAAAATGCATAATTTTTCTTAAAGATTCTGAATACAAATCGTTACTAGCAGATTGTCACCTAGCAAATCAATTCTGCAGCTGGAAAGTTAAGGATTTTTTTTTTTTTTTTTTTTTCTGTATTAAGAATTAAGTTGGCTACTCATTACACATGACGGTGTGATGGGTGGGTTATATCATAGTGGGTTATCATATATGGTGTCCCATTCCTGCCAAAAAATCTAGGAGCACGTTAAGCAATCCAAAACAACAAAAAACAAACAACAAACACTCATTAATTGAGAAGGTGCATAACGTTGATTGCGGTCTCATTTCTATTTGTTCAGGCCATGGACACTGCATAGGAAGCAGCAAAACATGCTCCTTCATCTGTATGCTCTCAATAGAGAACTGAGGTTCCCCTTTGTTTACTGGGCATATTTGTCAATTGGGAACAGTAACTCCTCCAATTAATATGATTGGCCAGATTTTCAGCACAAATCCGGTGACAACCTGCATGGTAATCGGCCTAATTGGAGAAGAGGAAGAGTAAGAATCTTTCTTTTTTCTTACCTTCTATTTTTTTTTCCGTCCTCCTCCACTTCTTTTTTGAATCCACATCACCTTCTACATGGCTATTATTGCCATGTCCAGTACCTGCTCTTGTAGCTGTTTTTGGTTAAAACATAAAATTAATATATTGTCATGAAAAGAGCTTAGAACCGACCTTTCCCCTGTGGCAATGTTGTGTAGAAGTGGCATAATCTTAATTTTTGGCAACATCCAACCACTTTCTAAAAAATGTCAATTCTCAGTGTCATTTGTATGAAAAACAACAACAACAACAAAAAAAGGTAACTACTTATGGGTTCGTGCCTGTTCAGGCGGAGGGATTCAAGTAGTATCTTTATGTCTTGCTTACCAATAATGCTAAGATGGAATGAAAGGATATGGATTTGTTCCAGCGTTTGCAGTATTGTTGGTGTTTTCCAGTCTGCTGTGATGACAAATGGCTGAGAAAATAAGATGAGGTCCTGATTTACGGGTCCATCAATGTTCCAGCCCTCACCTCCAATCATCACGTAGGGATCACTGACTGAAAGAACATGGCCTGAGTGAAGTTGCCCCACCTAACTCAAATCAGACAAAAATGATTGTGCAGCAATGATTATGTTTGTGCAGCAATTGTTTTGGTTTGTGGTGATTTGGCTTTGAAGATGTTAATGAAATTGTAAAGCCTATATATAAATATTTATATATATATATATATATATATATATATATATATATATATATAGGGCTGATTGACCTTTAAACTTTTTAAAATTTTTGCTGCACAAACGTTTGACACCATTTTTGTCTGATTTGAAGAAAGTCGGGAGGGCAACTTCACTCGGGTAAGAAGATGGTACTCGGGTAAGACAAGCTTCCTTATGGGGAGATGATATGACTCTCCCCTAGAAATAAGGTGAGGATTTCTAACTCTGTTGGGGATTCAACCAAACATCTAAAGTACACAGCAGAGGTGGTTGAGGCATCTGAACAAGATGCCTTCTGGGTGCCTCTTCTGTGGTGGCTTTTCAAGTCCTTTACCCTGAATAAAAACTGGGGGCACACCCTAAGAACACAGGAGGATTGGGAGATGGGGTGACTATTATCTCCTTTTTCGATTGAGAAGCACCTTAGAATAACCTGCAAGAGTCAGGAGATTCTTCAACTCACAAATGCATTTGATTCTTTTTTTAAACAGTTTTTCTGTTAAACAATGTGAGTAGCAGGGATCCCATTGTTTCTGTCTTCCTTTGATGTATAATGTCATGTTTGACAACTTGAACAGTGAATCTCTAGTGGATGTATGGCGTTTGTATAAAAAATACACCTATTTAAACTTTAGTCCTTCATATTACTGGAGGACAAGTAAAGCCTGAAATGATCTGAAATCAAACCTATTGAGAAATATTCAGCTTCAATCATCTGGGTTGAATGGGGATGAATAATTACTTCCATGATAAATGCAGATGAATCGTATCAAATACAAGTAACACCAGCACAGGGGTCAGCATATGTGCAGTGGGTGCACTTGTTTCTTCCTGTTTTGCTTCCTTCATCTCTTGCAGAGCTCCGGGGAAGTCAGACACTCCTTGAACCCCAGAAACTAGAAACTTTCACAAAACATCCCACCACCCGTTTCCTTACATCCATTAGCAGCATCTCATGGGAGGGATTCTGACCCCTGCTCCGGACAGGTAATGTAAATACGTGAGGACAGGAGGTAGACCTTTCTTCTAGCTCACCTGTCAGCAGGTGGACAGCGGGGAAGAAGACATCCTAAACCTCTCTTATCTAATCTGTTGTCTCCTAATGAGTCATTGAGATGGCTGTCCCTGTTGTGTGAGCCCAAGAGGGGCTGTTGAAGTCTTTGTGTCCCTGAGGCTAATTACATTGCCGTCGTTTAGCGCGGGACAAGGCTCGGCTTCAGGTTGGAGAAGTGATCCTGCTGTGGAGGGCAAAGTGTTTGTATGGCTGCAGGGGGGCGGAGGGCTCAAGTAACCTGTGGATCCCCCTGAAAACAGAGGAACCGATTGTTTCAGCCTTTCAGTTGGATTAAAGATGAGGGGTGGGTTGTTTGATCTGGCACATTCCTTCCATCTCAGCCCGCCTTCTCAGGAGGATTAAAAGCCAGAGCACTGTACGTCTCGGAGGTTTGAAATGGTGGAAGATCACTTGCCATATTATTTAAGACTGGATGGTGGAGCTGCACACAATCCCGTCTCTCAGGGTTTATTTCTCTCAATTTACCTATTAAATTAGAACTTTTTTTTATACAGGGAAAGTCTGTCCAACTACATTACAAAACGGCAAACTTTATTTGTTCTAATCATAATCAAATCCTAATGTGGATCTCTGCGTTTTCTATGTATTCAGACCATGCAAGCCTATTAGACTTTTTCTGACTTTCAAAGTTTGGTTAAGAAGTCTGTGTTTACACTCACTAACAAAAAAAAAAAATATCCAGAAAGAATTGAAAAAATGGTCCACAAAATGGTACACTAGCAGACCAATGTGTGTATCAAAATAAATCTAAATTGCTCATCTACAAGCCCAATTTCAGACTTTTTACAACTTTTAAAATCTATGAGCGCAATAAACAAAGTAGAATTCCTGAAAAAAACCCCAAAAAAACATACGACTTATATCAAACTTAAAACATATATTTTTTTTAGAGATTGTTTGTTGAATTTGGGAACAGATTCACAGAGGTCATCTAGATATCTACATTTGCAAAGAAATAAAATAAAAAAAACAATTCTCATCACACTTTCAATGCTCTTGGTAAATAAGATTTTAAACATTTTATTCATGTTAAATAAATGTCAAAATACTTAGCGAACCTTTTAGAGAATTGTCCTTTTAATTCAGAAGTTTTTGTTGGTTTCATTAGTATTGAAATATTGAGATGCAACATGTAAATGTTTAAGTATACTTTCACAAAAGTCTCACAATAGCTCCGTTTTTTACATTGATATAGTAAAACATTTCCCAAAGGAGACATGTGGTGAAAACCTGCCAAAATATATCCAAACAAATCCATCTGACAAAACCAGTTACCGTAAAAAAGACAAACGGCTAAGAGCTGACATTAGCTGGCTTCTTTCCGATCTGCTGGTCTCCTTTAGCTAAGCGTTGAGCGCCCCTGTCTCCTGCCTTCCACCTCATGACAGTGATCCCTGCTTCTCCAAGGGGTCAACACATTGCCAGTTATTTTCCTCATAAACAGGAAACAAAATGCTAAATTGAACCTAGACAGAATTCTGTCGCTTACATTGACCCCAGTGTGCTCTTTATTTGAAAATTGTTTTGCATAAAAATATTTGCTAATTGGAAGTAACATAATGTTGAAGGGCAGAGAGATACAATTTTTGATCTCCTACTTTGTCATTATAAAGTGCGTTTAGCAGCCTGAGCGTTTTCTGCGGTTATTCAAAAGCAGCTTAGTAATCAGCAAGTCTCTTCAAAAATGTTAAGAGATTGGTAGTAACTGATTCTGTCGAGAGCAAGACCCCCTTCTTGCCCATGAAGATAAACTTTATAGGCATCTGTTTGCAACGAGATAGCAAAATATTTGGAGAACCGATTTGATTTTGAATGTAATCATGATGACGCTGTGCTCTTAATGCTTTTCAGAAGGATTCCTCTGCATCACCAGGAGATTTTCGTGTCCCCCTCACCAGAGGAGCCATTGTAGTTCACTATGTGATTAAAATTCAAATTCAGCTGTTCATTAGCTGATCGAAAATTTAACAAAATTTGCCAAAAGAATGACAAGACAGAACTGTCAAAATTAGGAGTGAGTAATATGTCTGTATTCTATTCTGGCATATTAAGTTTTCTATATAAACTAGATAGCACTCATCTTAAAAACTTCCTAAATCCACTAAGATTTTTGTTTATCTTCATTTAATTCTTTTGTAGATGTTAACACTTTCACACACATACACACCAACTGTCTGCTCTTCATATTCTGAATCTAAAACTTGCATAGCAAATGATTAATTGATTTAATAATGTTGGGAAACTTTCCAACATTATGCTTTATTTTGTCCACTCTAATACCATGTGGCCCTTTTTAATGGCTGGAGCACCACACAAAGTGTAGCACCTACCGTCTTGTGCTCTGCCCACCCCTCGCAGTGAATGTTAAGCTGCCGACTGCCCCAGGCAAGTCATATGCTAGATTTATGGTCCACATTTGTTTCTGCCCACCACAGCAGAAAGTGACAGAAGCTCCGGCTGCGGTACAGTTAGCCTCCCAAACAAGCAGTACGGTGAAAATGGATCCCCCCCAGGGGGCATTGCTTTATGCATATAAACGTCCATTGAGTGAGAGAGCACCGCATTCATATACATGTGAGAGCAACTACACCTGATTTTACCGTTGCATTTCAAACACTTCAGGCATCATTGTGTTTCTAAAGATTGCCGTTTGCAGATTTTAGGCAGTGATAGAAACTTTGTGCAACTGATAAAGACCGTATTCATCTCACTGCAAAGCTATTAAATAGTTTTTTTTCCCTCTCACAAGCACCGTATTGTCCGGACTATAAGACGCAGTTTTTTTCATAGTTTGGCTGGGGGTGCGACTTATACTCTGGAGCGACTTATGTGTGGAAATTTACACATTATTATATCATATCACATGTTATTTTCACACTAAACCGCAAGAGGGCGCTCTA
>CAEFZX010006488.1:0-58264 GCA_903066825.1 Alfaro cultratus | reverse complement strand
TGGAATCAGAGACTCAAGAGTTCAGTCATTTATTGCAGAAACATGTTTGTAATTCAAACACCTGTAAACAGTGAACAGCCAACATGGTCCTCATTCACACAGAAATACAATCTGCAAACATTAACCAGCAAACACACACACTTCACATGGAAAAATAAACTATCTTTGGGCATAAATAAGAGTATAAACAGGAAGAGTTTATCCGTAGCTGCCGTCTGGAGGTCTGTAGAGTTTAGGGAAAGTGAGGAGCTGAACGCTGCTGAAGGCGAACTTCCTGGTGCCGATGTTCTTCTGGACGTTCTCCGTCCTGCAGCCGTCTCTGCACACATACGGAAACACAGAAACACAGAAACACAGATCAGCAATCAGGCTGTCCTGCATGAAAACACATCCTCCTCTGGTGGAGATAAGATTTTACTTTGACTAGATCTACCATCCTATGAAAACAGAGGCTGCATGTGCAAAATGTAGGCTGCAATAAAACACACAAAAAATGTTACCAAGTATTTTGTTCTAGTACACATATAATAAGACAAAACTAAGCTTATAAGCAACTTTTCAACAATATATAGGAGCTTGTTTAAAGTCAATAATTCACTGATATTAATGAAAAATAACTAGATCCGCTGGCAGATTATTTCACTTATAATATGGGAAAAAATATTTTGTTATCTGCCAATGGAACAAGTACTTTTTCTGCAATATTAAGGAATTATTGACTTAAAACAAGCTTGTACATATTGCTTATAAGTTATTTATCTGTAATTTGTCCTCTTTTTTAAAGTGCAGTGAGATATTTGCTCTAGAAACTGGATGAAAAATACTTGGCAAAATTTAGTTTTTGCAGTGATTAAATTCAATTTGGCCACTTGGTGGCAGCAAAACTCAACATAAAAAACATCAAAAACCAAACGAAGCTGTCAGAAATAAAATAATAACCAAGAAATTAAAATTAACAGGCAGAGATTAGGAAACGTAGGAATAGATTTGGAAAAGTCAGTAGCTAAATTTAAACAAATAAATCTCAGATTAAATTGAAAAATCAGTAATCTATTGAACAAACTCATAAACATTTTTGTTTTTTGTAAAACAAAGTCAAACTGATGACTGTAAATCATCAGGATGGTAATAAGTTGAGGCTAACTGTTTCTCCGTCTCTCCTAAAACACACAGATCGTCTTTTTCAATCATTGATAAATCAATAAGTTTGGATTTATTTATGTTCTCCCAATGTGGACAAACCTGGGAGAACATTATAATCCCTGCTTCCCAGTGCTCCCAGTCTTGTTTACTGGTATTTAGCCAGCAGGATCACCAAGCTGAATATGAGCCAGAGAACCAGGAGGTGAGAGGTCACCAGGAGGAAGGCCACTGGGTAAAAATGTCTTCTGGAATGAAAACACATCTGAATCCAGGGGCTGTGGAGGCCGGAGGGACAGTCTGCCGGGTCAAACCCAGAGACAGAGAACCCGGAGTGGGCATAGCAGCCCAGCATCTGCCCCCAGGACAGACGAGACCTGCAGGGGGCAGCGTGTGTGAAGCAAGAGGGAGAGGAAGAGAGAAAAAACAGAAAGACAAGGAAGGAAATTAAAAGAAAGAAAGAACTGGAAATGTAGGTAAAAGATGAGAAATGAAGATGCAGAAACTGAGGATGTTTTCACACCTGACAGTCCAGTAGAAACAAAACTACCAACATTTGTTACAGTTTCAGCTGCTGCAGTTTGCCTTCACACCGAACTGAGTCAAACAAACCAAACTAATTGAAAAACCTGTTCCCCTCCTCGCCTGTGGGGGCGCTGCACCAAGAAGGAAATGACACAGAAACCTCTGGAGAACAGACTGAGCTGAACCGGGCTGGTGTGAACACACCCTCAGAAGAAGATGAGTGTAACCACACACACCTCCTCATGTTGTCCAGTGCAGAGCTGAACTGCTGCTGGCTGAGTGTGTGTTCCTCTCTGAGGATCGTACACTGCTCCAGCGTCACAGACATCGCCGTGCGATCCTTCGCACTCTTACAGCTCGTCAGCCGCACGCCGTTTACTTTACGACACACCTGCACACAAAAACATGGAGAAAATTATCTTTGGCTGTTTCTGGGGATAAAAGGTGGAACGTTTTTTACACTTTGAGCTGCTGTTTTTAATTTCTCACTGCACTGAGTCAAACAAACCAAGCTAATTAAAAATCTGTTCCCCTCCTCACCTGTGGGGGCGCTGCACCAAGAACCACTGAAGGAAACAACATGCAAACCTCTGAAAAGTACAACTTACTTTTTCACAAAATTGCAGACAAAAATGGAGCAGCATCAGAAAGTAAAAAGTAAAACTAACTTTTAAAATAAATTAAAAGCTAAAATAAATTATTTTAGCTTATAATTGATAACTAATCTTCTGAATCAATTTCAAAATGTTATTTTGTTTTTTAAAATGTCACAAATGGTGTCAGTATTAGTGCCAACATTTTCACTATTTATATTTACAATACGGGACAAATTCTTCCCACTTCTATGCAGATGATGTTGATGTTTTACTGATATTCAAGCTCAGTAGCTCCAGTTTTACATTTCTTCTACTTTAAATTGGCACTGAAAAAATAAGCAACAAAAACTAAATCCCAAAAGTTCTCCCTGTGATTTCATCCACACAATTTACCAGCTGATTTTGGGTCTGTTTCCTAAATTCCTGGTTTTATTAAGTGATTAAATCTCTACTTTTGAGTAAAAATCTAAAACAAACTTTAGTTTTATGAGATTTACCTGAATAGAAATGGTGAAAAAACAACAACTTCATTTTAGCAATTAGCTTTTGAACATGATAAGAATATTTCTGGATTGAAGGAGATTTATTTTCCGTTTTTAACATTATAAACATTATTTTTCTGTTTATTTCAGCTCCTGACATCCCTAACCTGTCAGTTCTGATGGAAACTGAGTCAACTTGTAGAGCAGAGCGACTTACTGAAGCTGCGAGCCACAAAACCTCGACGTTTTTCCTCTTCTTTGACTCTATACTGTGATCCAGAGACGACAGCAGGTCTAATAGTGACTGGATACCAGCTGAGGGAGAGAAAGAGCTGCTTCAGTTCAGGAGAGGTCAGCGATTTACCTCTAAACGTCCCAATATTAATATTATTATTATTATATTACCTTTTTCTGTTTAGGGATAATAAAAAATAAGGCTGGGCAATAAATCGATTCTATCAATTAACCAAACTTTTGGTTCCGGGATAAAATATTTGGAAAATCTGGACTTTGTTTCACCAATGCAAAAAGAGCGGCCATCTTGTTTGAGTTGTACAGCTTCTCTTTAAATTCAAGTCAATTTAAATAAAATAATGTTTTTTAAGATATTTTCTGTCATTTCAAACCTTTTTTAAAGGACAAAAATTGGGATTTTATTTTTATGCTCTACAAAGAAATTAAAATAAAAACAAAACCTCCAGGCGTCTCAGTCTCACCCATGTTAGGAAGTTTTTCTCTCAGCTTGTTACAATAAGCTCTGAGACGCTCACAGCTCTGCTGATTCACTCTTTCCTGAAGAGAACTGTCTCCAAACCTGAAAACAACAGAAAATAACTCTTCATACTCAGTTCCCACACGTCTGAACAGGAAGTGATCCGCGCCATCTTGGTAGGCGAGCGCAGCGCATAGCGACCCCATGGCTACGAAACCAACACAGAGAAAATATGAGGAAACTCTGGATCGACGTGCGAGAGAAAGACGCAAGAACAAATTGGCCGCTGTCAGGACCGACCCGTCTGAGACGGAGAAGGAAAATATGTCTCCAATCTGAAACTACGATAAAGTTTGTTACCAATGCGTACAACATGGAGGAGCTTCACTGAGATCCATTTATTTAAACGGCTTTTTACAGAACATACAAACTCTTCATGTGAATAACTGAAAGGCAGAGAAATTACATGTAGCAACAAACATGTAGGATACATGTCTGTCTTAGCTAGCAGATAAAAGCTACATTAGCTGAGCTAATTTATCAGTAAATATAATTATTTACCTTAGTATTACACAGATGAGGGTAGAGCACTCAAAGATTGTAATCAAGTAATGGTTGTAATCAAAGTTGGGTAGTAAATTGTTACATTTACTTCAGTAACTTTACTTTTAGGAGTATTTTTCCTATGCTGTACTTTTTGCTTTTACTTGAGTAATTTGATTATGAAGTATTTCTAATCTATCTTGAGTAAAATGTCTGGATTTTCTACCCACTGAACAAAAACAAGCATGTTTGAACCAAACATTCAATTAAAAGGAAAACGCTGGAGGACAAAATGAGGTAATCTGAACTCCCAGATGTGAATGTTTTTGTGTTTGTACCTCTCAGCCAGACTCTGGTGCTGGTTGATCCCGATGTTGAACAGAACCGGCTCGACTCGGATCAAACGGCCGGCCTTCAGCTCCTCAGGGAGCGACCTGAAGCTTTCAGAGGGCAGCGGCACCTCGACCACAAAACCGCCCCTGGATGGAGGAGAAATGACCCGAGATGAGGCTGCTTTCTGTGTGTGTGTGTTTGTGTGTGTGTGTGTGTGTGTGTGTGTGTGTGTGTGTGTGTGAGACGCTCACCATGCTCCGGTGAGCGTCGGCTGCAGGTCGTCGGGTCGCTCGGACTGGGCCTCGGTGATGGCGAACGCCAGGCTGCTCAGGTCGGCCACGCCCACCTCCATGTCCTCCAGCATCCCCGCCTCCTCACCTGGAGCCACAAACGAGTCACACACTCAGATTACAGCATTTAAGGTTTATTCACAAATTTACCAGCAACACACTGCAAAAACACACAAATCTTACCAAGTAATTTTAGTCTTGTTTCAAAGGAAAATACTACACTTAAAATAAGACAAAACTAAATTATAAGTAACTTTTCAGCAAGAAATAGGAGCTTGTTTTAAGTCAATAATTCCTTAATATTGATGAAAAATAACTAGCTCCATAAGCAGATTATTCATTTTTATAAGTGAAATAATCTGCCAATAGAAACAGAACTTTTTCTCCAATTTTAAGGAATTATTTACTAAAACAATCTCATATAACTTGCTGAAAAGTTACTTATAATTTAGTTTTGTCTTATTCCAGATGTAGTAAGATATTTGCACTAGAAACTAAACCAAAATTGAATGAAATTCAAATATTTTCAGGCACTGAAGAACAAACAAGAGAGAGAAATCCTTTCTGAATGTTCAGAATTATTTGTGTTTTATTTGTTGCTGCCTCTTGGTCTTTCTCATAGACTCTCAGAGTTTTTTTTTTATCCTGTTAAAATGTTCAGCTGATTGTTTGGGGTCGTCGTCGTACCGTAGGTGCTCAGCAGGCCTTCAAACTGGGCCAGGATCCCCACAGAGAGAAGCTGCTGCAGAAACTCTGGATCCTCCAAACCTCCAAACAGTTTCAGCATAAATCCACAAACAATCGCTGAGAGCTGGGAGACAAACAGAGAGAAACTTTACAATAAAACAGGAAGTTACATTTTTATTCATATGAAACAAGAACCTGAAGAAACTATGAAGATAAATCTAACCCTAATCCAATATTAAAGATATTTAAAAACATAAAATGTGCCTAAAACTAATTCTGATGCTATTTTAAAATCACTTTTTGCTGCTTTTCTGTATATATTTGTAGATTATCTACAATGTTTTATTTAAACAAAAATAATAAATAAAATAAAGTATTTTAAGGAAACTGAGGCCCTGTGCACACGAAGACAATATCAGTATGTTGAACATTAATAAAAAATGTTCAACAGAAGCAGAACCACAGATTGAAGTGATGCAGTTGGTCAGCCGGGCCAGTCGGTGGCGCTGCAACACAGCCAGAGAACGACACAAAGAACACCAAACGGCGCCATGTTTGTTATTTATGAGTGAGGAGCATGAAGGACAGAGAGAAACATGGAGCTGTGATGTCATCATTTAAAATATTTCGCCATGGAAACATAAAACCAACATTTTTAAACTGGAAGTTTGTTTAAAAACTGATTGTTTCTGATCTCCAAAGACACCAAAATGACAAAATGTCTTCAGGATAAAATGGCGGACAGGGCCAGAGTTTGTTTCTCACCCCCTGGCTGAAGACAGCGTGGCGCCGCTGGACGATCTGCGTTGGGCCCTGGGCGACAGTCGCAGCCACCGCCCCCTGCAGGATAACAAAGGTCATGGCAGCTCGGGCCGTGGTTACCGCCTCCCGCACACAGTCTCTAAGCGTGACCACCAGGGGGAGCAGCTGCTCCTGCCAGGAGGAGGAGGAGAAGGAGGAAGGAGAGGCTGCAGGAAGAGAGGAGAGAAACTGAACATTTTAATTTTAATTTATTGTTTCTAGGCTCCAGAAACAAACAGTTCACTTTTATCAAAAATATAAACAAAATAATGATTAAGGTATTTTATGTTTTTTAAATCATGCTTTTATTTTGTCAAGCATTATGAGAAATGAAAGGACTTATTGAGCTAAAATTACTGTAGGACAAACTGTGACATTTGTCTCTTTCTGTCCCACCTGTGTGTTGGGACTTTGTGTCCCCTGTGGACTCCTGTTGCTCTGGCGACAGTTGCTCCTGTAGGTGGCGCTGTCGCTCCTGCAGCCGCTCCACCATGGCCGTGATGCAGTCCAGACTCTTACCGACGTTCGCCCACGTTCTGTCCTACACAAACAAACACGTTTAGACAACCGATGGCCGCAGAAACTACCACACATGACAGGTTGGGAAAGTTTCCGCTGCTTTTGAACTTTGGGCTGGAAAAACAAAAGATTTTGATAGGTTGCTAAAATTTGGGATGCTTTTCATAAAATTTGGCCGGTTTTTCAAAAGTGCTCAGAGGAAAATTCTTTCAAAACAGTTGTCATTGTGTGGCAGAAAAGCATCAAACTTTAACAAAATGCTACATTATTCACTCCTTCTTTTATTCCTTCTTCATTTGCTTGTTTGTTCGCTGTTCCTTCAATCGTTTGTTAATTTGTTAATTCTTTTATTGTCAGTTCCTTCATTCGTTCATACATGACTCTATCTAGTGTTATATTAATTTCATTACGTTCATTTGGACTGTTTTTTGGGGTTTTATGTTGTGTTTTTGCTGGAAACTGTCAGACCTGGCAACCCTGTCCCACCCTTTCCAACTTGCCCACTCTTCCTCTCTGTTCTCCGTGTCGTCCTGCGGCGCCCCCTCCTGGTCGACAGGGGACACCTCACATAGCAACCCGTTGCTGTGCAGGTGGGTGCTGCCGCTGCCGGCCCGGCTGTTCATGTCCTGCAGGGCGACTTTCACCAGATCATCATTCAGCGCCTGAATGAACAGCGACGTCTGCAGGGAGGGAAGCAGCGAGTCAGATTCATCTGCCTTCCTGTTAGCTGTGTGTGTGTTTCTCTCACCTGCTCCCTGAGGTCGTCCAGGACGTCCTGCAAGCGGTTCGGGTCGACCTCCATGGAGACGGAGAGCAGCTGCTCCGCCAGGCCGAAGATCAGAGGCTGCAGCTGGGCCACGGCGGCCAGCAGCCGCTTCGCTCTGCACGACTCGTCATGGGAAAACGGCGGCGAGCTGAAGGCGAAGGAACGGTGAGAAACGACTCCAACACAAACTGAACTATCAGTTATACACAAAACTAATTCTATCATGTCAGTATCAAAATTAAACGAACAATTGTACTACTAAAAATGTAAATTTTCCAAGGTATTTCTATTGAAAATATCTTACTACACTTAAAATAAGACAACTAACAGATAAGTAACATTTCAGCAAGAAAGATCAGCTTGTTTTAAGTTAAACATTGGTAAAATTGATGAAAATGTTCTACTCCCAGATTATGTCACTTCAGTCAGTGGAGCTAAAACTTTAATCTTTCAATCAATATTTGGAAATTATAATTAGTATATTTCTAAAACGTTTGCAAAAAAATATTCTAGCAAGGGACAAAAGAATCAAAATAATTTCATGTTTCATCAACATTTTCTTTGAAACTAAAGTAGCTGCTGTGATATTTACACTGATGGAGTCTCCAACACTGCAAAAACATACAATCGTACCAAGATGTTTTAGCTTTGAATCTGAGGTCAAGGGTCACCTGTATGTGTGGTCTGTGTGTTTGCTGAGCAGCCGCTTCAGTCCTCCATGTTTGAAGGCCTGGTGGTGATCAGCCGGCGCGCCGAACGTGACGACCTCGTACCAAACACCTGGAAGAGAGGAAAACACCTGGAGGAAACAGGAAGTGAGACAAATACCTGGGGGAAACAGGAAGTGAGACAAACACCTGGAGGAAACAGGAAGTGAGACAAACACCTGGAGGAAACAGGAAGTGAGGAAAACACCTGGAGGAAACAGGAAGTGAGATAAATACCTGGAGGAAACAGGAAGTGAGACAAACACCTGGAGGAAACAGGAAAAGAGGAAAACACCTGGAGGAAACAGGAAGTGTTTCCTGAAGGAAACAGGAAGTGAGACAAACACCTGTAGGGGGCGCTGTGTGTTACCTGAGCTGCCGGCGCCGGTCACCTCCATCCTCTGGCTGTGCAGGTTGGTGGGGATGAACTGCAGGTGTCGGTCCGATTTGCTGCTGCTCGCCTTGAAGCACGACGCCGCTGGAAGAGGAAGAGGAGGGAGCGTGAGGTGAGGAAGGCCCGGCTGAGTCATCGTTGATGATGTCACTCTGATCTCACTGGAGAGTCGGTCCAGCTCCGCCTGCGTTTCCTGGTAGCAGCCGATCAGCTGGAGGGAGTGGGCGACGGCGTCGTGGCGGAGGCCGTCCCAGTGAGGTGAAAGGTCACCGAGCGCCTTGACCTCCGCGACCCTGAGCAACAAAATCAAACTCTGGTCATTTTAATTCAATCTACTGAAACTTAAAGAGACCGAGGCACATTGATCAATCAATATTCAATAATTATTGACTTAAAACAAACTCCGATATGTCGGGTTAGAAGTTTCTTATTTCATCTGTACTAAAATATTTTCACTGGAAAGTAGATGAGAAAAACCTTAGATTTTGTGTTTTTGCAGTGCATGTAACTCGTATTACTAAAGAAGACTAAAACTAAACTAATAAAAGCTAAACTGACACAAATTAAAACTAAACCAACCCTAAAAAAATAAACTGGCATTACTTAAAACAAATTGAAACTAATAAAAACTCAAATGAAACCAAAACCACTTTACTCAAACTACCAATAAATGGTTAAAACTAATGAAAACTAAAACAGAATAAAGATCTGATAGCTTTTCCCACATGTTCCTGCTTCTGGCTTAATGTCTCTTTTAAATGAGATCTTGATCAAAATAAAATAAATAAACCACAGCAGTTACACAGTTTCACCAAAACATCCCATAATATGACTTTATTTCTATAACTGAGCTGTTATTTCATGTCATTAACCCTTTGTGTACCTGTCAGTGTGCTCCCTGATGAGCGCGCTCAGCAGCTGTTTGGGTAAAGAGAAGGACAGCGGCGTCTCTGACATCTGCTCCCGGACCAGCAGCCACCTGTGATCCTCCGTCTGAAACCTGTACAGCTTACACACCTGGGAGCACAAGGCTGCACAGACACACACCTGTTGGAGGACGGAGGATCGGGCAGAAACATGGCCGCCGGCCGGAGTCTCACCTGCTCGCATCATCGGACTGTTTTCTTTGTCCTGGACGGAGCCGTGCAGCGCGTCACACAGCACGGCGCTCTGGAGGGAGAGAGGAGACGATCATGTCTGAGTGGAGGTGAAATGGACAGAAAACACTGTGGCCTAAACAAAACCTGTTCATTACATTTCTAATACAAAATCATTCTTAGATAATGAGGTTTTTATGTTTTAGGGCCTCCTGTCAGCTCAATCTCAGTTGCTAGGTAACGGGCAGAACTCTGCTTGGGTTGCTAGGTAACGGGCAGAACTCTGCTTGGGTTGCTAGGTAACGGGCAGAGTGCCAGTTAAATGCGATTCAACAAGCAGGAGGTTTTTGAAATGGGTCATTTTCCGGTCACTAAAAACAACTAACATATTGCCAAAAAAAATGGTTACATGTTTTTTTAAACACTTACACTGTTTTTAGGAGCAGTAGAAAACCAAATGGAAGAAAAGATTTACAAAATGTAAATTTTACCTGATGGGTTTTCTTTAAAGCTGCAGCATGAAAGTTTTATAAAAAACATTTTTTTTACATATTTGTTGAAACTGTCTCTTTGTCGTGAGATTATGGTATGAAACAGATAATTTGTAAAAACAATTTAGCTCCTCTGACTTCTCCCAGTGCTAACTAGAAACAACCAATCAGAGCCAGGAGGCGGGGCTTAGTGCTGTCAATAACAATCTTCTTAACTTGGCCACTGATGACGACATATAAAAAGTTTTCCTATAACAGTAAGTTGTTTCTCTGCTATTAGCATTTAGCAGCACGTAGATGAGGATGACTGACAGCGCTAAGACCCGCCTCCTGGCTCTGGTTGTTTTTTTGCATTTATTCAGACGGCAACAGCAGCTCAGGGAGGAGGTGGAGATCAATGTTTTCACAGTTTATCTGTTTGGTGAAATATGTAAAGATCATATTCTACATAAAAATTACGCACTGCACCTTTAATCTCCATCTGACCCATGACTCACATAACAAGTAAAGTCTAAACATACAAGAGAGGAAATCAGAAAGAAAAGTGTCAAAGTGAGACCTCTCTACTGAGAGAACGAAGAAACAATCATTTCTCTTCCTCCACCTTGTTTTCTGCAGATTTATCCTCCGTCTCGTCCTCCGGCTGCAGGCGGGAAACCGTCACGTCCCCGACCTCGTTCACGCCGTCCATCGTCCTGCAGCGAAGACAAACGGACAGAAGACAGAGCTGAAGGAGGCGGCCAGGTGAAAATAAAACCCACTGGTGTGAAATGGACTTCTAAATGTAAAGCTTCCACTTCCTGTCACACTGTAAAAGGCAAAGTTAACAAAACCAAAGAAACCACTGTTACGAAGAAACAGAACAACAAGAAATATACAAAGTGTGGAAAATGGTCTAAATTCATTTATTTTTTTACATTTGGAGGTTCTCTCAATGCGGCTTTAACCCAGTTAAATAAATGAAACTTTAAAAGATAAGATGAAAAAACAAAAAGATGGTGGGATAAATTTTGGAAACAAAATAACTAGAATAATCGTAACTAAATAAAATAAGACAGAAGAAAAAATCTAAAAAAAAAAAAAACAGCAACAAGAGGAAACGGAAAAGGAGAAAAATATGATTGATAAAAACAAACACAAAACACAATGAATAGAATAAAATATCCTTTATTGTCCCATAAAACTGAAATTCAAGTGTAAAAGCAGCAAAGTGACATAAAATCCAAACATGTAAATGAACGCAAATATAAAATATACTATATAAAAATAGAATTAAGAATAAGATGCTGTACAGTTGGAGCAAAACTAAGATATAAAAAACTATTAAAAATACCAAACTCCAAGTTTGGAAGAAACTACAAGATTGTTCTCAAATCTGAATGAAATCATTTTTCTCTAATCATGACTGGATTTCTACCTAAGTTAAAACCTCAGACTATAAACTGCAAGATGTGAGGAAATCAGGCATTGACCCTTCTAAAGGTTTTGATGTCAATGTGAAAAAGAGAAAAGTGTAAATAAATGTAGTTTCTCAATGATTTTACCACTTTACTACTTCATAATGTATTAAAACTTTTTGTGCTGCAATAAATAATTGTTGCAAAACATCACAGAAACACAGTAACAGTAAATTAGAGATAAATTGTGCAGTTAATAGTTTTCATACATTTAATCTACTTTTAAAAAAAGCAGCAGATCTTCCAGTTTTCGACCTGCTGAAGTCGATAAAGGGAAATAATCAGCTGACCGATTTCTAAACAACCGATTGGTCGACCTCTAAAGGTCAGAGTCAGAGCTGGAAGCAACAAACAATGACAGCAAAGAACGAGCAAAGAGCTAAATATGGATTTATAGCAACACGTAATATTAATATCTCTAATGGTTTGCTAGGTTGAAACCGGAAGTTTACAAACATCTGTCTCACAGTCTGAGCAAACCTCTTTTGTTTTCAGATCAATTCTATGTTAAATAGAATCATCTAATGTATTTCATCATCTGGGTTTTCCCTCATTGCTTAAAGGTGAGGAATGATGCTTCCTTGAACAAGTTACGATAAGCTTATGGCCTAAACAAAACATATTCATGACATCTTCTGCACAAAATCATTCCTAGACAATTTAGTCTGAACATATTTGCCTATTTTAGATATTTTAGGGTGTCTTGTCCCTTTAAATCCAAATAATCTGCTGACACCCAACTCAACATTTACACTCGCACATGAAAAATGGCTAGAAACCGATTGGCAATTATCCAACTGTACGTCTTGGGAAAGCATAAGTTGAGCCTCCTGCACAACCAACAAGAATTTAGCAAGTGGTTTCTGTATGGCAAGTCAACAACAAAACACGTGTATTTTCCAGCAGCCATTGTACAACGCATAAAACCAGCAGAACAAAAGTGCTGGAGCTCTGCTTAGGTTGCTAGGTAACGGGGCTGGGGTTGCTAGGTAACTGCACAGTGTCCGTCGAATGAACAAATTTGAAAAGGATAATTTTCCAGACATCAAAGAAACATCAACTTATTGCCAAAAACCTCTAGGATCCAAAATGGAAGAGGAAAAACATTCAACATGTGAATTTTACACAATAGATCCCCTTTAAAGAGACGATAATAACTCTGTGTGTGTAATAATCAATAAACAAATCTGATATATTCTAGCTCTTATTATTGTGGCTTTTAGCAAACAGAAATAACTCCAGCTGAACTAAGACAAGACAAGCTTTAGACTTGTTTCAAGACTAAAACTTAAACTGAAGCTTCAAATTGTGAGAAAAAAAAACATGAATTCTACTTTATATTTTGTTGATATTCATGCGACAAAAGCCAATAAATCTACATCAAAAAAGATCCAGTAGCCAGTAAGATCAGACGTCAACCTGGACCGTCACCTGCAGGAAGTGACATCATCCTGAACGTTTCTGGACGGACATCATCTCATTCTTAAAGAAATAAACTCAAAGAGAAAACCAGCCAGCGAAGGAAAACCACAAGCAAACTGCAAACCTGCACTGAGGCATGTGTGAGCTTTCGCTCTGCGACTCCCCTCTTCTTCTCTGAAGGTGATTTGATGCCAAAACAGGAAGAGACTTTTTCCTCTACTGGTTCTGGAGGCGGAGACTCACGCTGCCCCATCTCACTTCCTCTTCTGGTAAAGGTATCCGAGCAACAGCCAATCAGCAGGCAGGTAGCTGGACCTCTATCTACAGGCTGTTTAAGAAGAACCTCACTGACTACAAAAGCGTTTTTCACAAGAAATGAGAGCGCAGAGATCGAATGCCGGTTCTCTGATTTCCCTTTAAGCTAGCTTAGAAAGTTCAGAGATGTTTCACAGCCCATCAGGTAGAAAAGGTTTTAGGCTTTTTATCAGTTTAATGGCAGTTTGTGATTTTTCTGGAGGATAAATTGTCCTAGAAGTTACTTTTTTAACCAATAATATTGCTGTTTTGATACAATTTTCAGCTAATATAATGTTAATAATGCAAGAACAAAAGATGTGAAAGATCAATAAACTTCAACTTCTAATGAACATTTAACTGGAAGACGTTTTAAATATCCAAGATAAATAAACAAAACAACAAATAAAATTGTGTTTTTGCAGAGCTGAGTGGAAGGAATCAGGATGACATGAAATGTAAAGTTTACCTGAGCTTCAGGGAGCAGCGAGGCTCTTTGGACCGGAGGAGATCTCTGATGGAGAACGATGTGAAACCCAAACAGCTTCTCTGAAAGAAACAAAACATAAGGTTTTCCAACATTAATGATAAAATATGCTTAAAGTTGCAAACATCAGTTTACTGCGTCTCTGCTGTTCGTTTTAGGGTCAAAAGAAGACATGATGTCACTGGAAAATAAAACTGTAACATTAATAATTTGGTCGCCATATTTACCTCATTTCCACCAGAGTTACATTGAATCAACTTTATTAATGACCCAAAACCATCAGCTAATCTCACGCTACGCTGCTCTGTCTGATCAGGATTTATTCACCTGCTGGATTCCTGGAAGTGAAACTGACAGCTTGGCCTACTTTCTGATTAATTCAGCTTTTAATAGCGTGACCAGTAGGGGGCGCTGATAGGGAATTGAAATTATAATCCCAGATGATCATTTAAAGCAGAAAGAATAAAATGAGACGTTTCCATCGCTGATAAAGATTCACATTGTGTCCAACAGAACCGCACCTTTGATCCCAAAACGCTCACTATTCAAAAAAATTAAGAGCAAAACAATCTTCTAGCAGAATGTCACTTTTATTTTGCTTTAAGATAGAGATTAATGGCTGAAACAGCAAAAAGGAGAAAAATGCACAGAATTATTGAAGAAAAAAATCTCTTAAGAAAATAATACACATTTAAATGAAGTTGATGGCAGATTTCAGCATTTTTACGACTATTTTGGTCCTATTGAGGACTCTAGCCTCTATATACGGTGCGTCTGCACCAGTTACTTAGCCACACCACAAACCGACGGCCATCTTTAATAAAAGAGTCGAGCAAAGTCCAAACTCCCCACAGCTAAAGTCACTGAGCTGCTGTGAGGATAATCAGCAGCTCAGAGGATTAAAGCTCTCAAATCAGGCGACACAGTCGACAGAAAATCACAACACTGACGTGAAGGAAAACAGAGAAAAGTCTCAGAAAAGGTTTATTAAAGTCGTCACAACCTGAGATTAAGATGATTTATCAAACACGAAGGAGAAGAGTTAAAGAGGAAAGACTTTGGCTCTGAATGTCTGAATGCTAAAAATGATGAAACATGTTGGTTTTGGTTTTCAGATTAATGTTTTTACATTCATTTTGGGTTTAGCACCAGCTAACAACATGCTACTTTTTATGAACAAGTCCAGCTTGTTCCCAGTGGAGAATCTCAAAGACTTTGGTTTGGGAACATCTTTGGCAGTGCTGGGCACCAGGAGCTAAAATGCTAGCTATGCTAACCCTAAAACACTTAACATAAGCATCAGTTCTGATATCGCTAAGATGCTATATCAACATAGCATTTAATGGAAGCTAATGCTAAACGCTACTCATAAACATCAGTTCCACTAATACTAAAGTTTAAACCAACAGGTATTTAATGTAAGCTAATGCTAAAGCATTAAATTTAATCCTGCTGATGCATCACAACGTACTATATCGCCCTCAACAGGTTCACACTTGTTACTGCACACCTACATGTACGGTTTGTGCTCCATGAAGTGAGTATTTGTAACAACTTCCTCTGAGTTTTTGTTTTATTGTTGTTGAGTTTTGCTAGCTCTGTTGCTAATTTTGGCTAACTACCCACAGTAGCGCTTCGGTCAGAAAGCACACAGGACACTTCAAAATAAGAGCATGAGTCAATAATCAAAAGGTCAACAGAGATGCAAACTGAAAGCTTACAAAACAGCCAAGTAAATTAGCGCTGCACCTGCAGGCGGGAGTTAGCATCACTGAAACCCAATGTTTTTGATCATTTCAGCAGAAAAAACTCACATTTATGGATTATTTTAGAGAATTTCAGCGATCAGAGACTCACAAAAAAACTGAAGGTTCAGGAAGAAAAGAGACCAAATATTTCTCACCTGCCCTGAGAAAACCTCAATACACTTAAAAAATACAAGTTAAAAAATATTGAAATATATATTGTCATAAGTGAACAAATCTGCCAACGAAACTAGTTGATTTTAAATAAATATTAAAGAATTAATAACTTAAAACAAGCCCCTATTTCTTTCTCAAAGTTACTTGGAAGTTATTTTTGTCTTATTTCAAGTGAACTAAGATAACTGGCACTAGAAACTAAACAAAAACTCTTGGTAAAATGTTTTGCAGTGAATCTCCTCAGACTCTGGTTGGGTTTCCCTCCTGAACCTGCTAACCTCAAATTTAAGATAAAACTGATTCAACACTTTTATTCATTTATTCCATCTTTTTCTTCTCTAAAACATGGAAATGTTCCAGTTTGTCAGACAGTGTTTAGGAAAATCTTGCAGTTTAATTTCCTTTCACCTCTTCAGGTTTTTAACTGATCAGTAAAAAACAAGCCTGGATCTGACTGACGCGTTCAGAGAGTCTTACACACTTTTAAAACTTCCCTGCTGCGCTGTTACCGCATGCTAAAGAAATCCAAACTGTTGCCTCATTTCCTCGCTGCCGGCTGCCGTGCAGCGACACGCCGAGCCAATATTTCTCAATGAGTTCCCGGCCAAACAAGAGGCTTTCAGGATTACGTGTTAATCCTCATCAAACCTAGAAACACGACACACACAGGAGCCACAGCTGGGTGCTAAACACCGCTTCACGGTTCATTCAAAACAAACTCCGTCTGCAGGGGAAACGAGGTAAATGGGCCGAATTAATGTGAGATCAACAAGAAACTTCATCTGGATTCTAGAGCAAATATCAGCAAACATGAACTTAGACTAATTTACAAATAACTTCAGTAAAATATAGGAGCTTTTCTAGAGTAAATAATTATTTAATATTGATGAAAAAGTTCTAGTTCCACTGGCAGATTCATTCAGCATTTTTCCTGTGTTGTAAATGAAATAATCTGCCAATGGATATACTACCTGTTTTCTATTTTAAGGAAGTAAATTTACTTAAAACAAGTTTCTATTTATTGCTAAAAAGTTACTTATCAGTTAGTTTCATTTAATTTCTAGTGTAAAAAGACATTTGCAATAGAAACTAGACAAGAATATTTGGTCAAAGTTTGTGTTTTTGCAGTGTAAACTTAAATCAACAAGGCTCAAGGAATAATTTTATAGTAGATTCAACACCATAATTTAATACAGGAACCATCAAATAGACAAGGACTAAAAATATTTAAATAAAATGTTAAAATCTTGCTGTTTCTGTACATTTTTTTGCGTCGACTGCTTGTGAAAAACGGCACAAGCGCTTTGAGTTCATGTTTTTGGTGTCTGGAAAACGAGCCGTTTCAAAAACCTGATTTTTAGCTCACATTTGCAACAAGACGTATAAATGCACATCTTGTTGCAGCCATTTTCACCTGGTGGCCATCAGCTCATTTGGATTTAAAGTGACAGAGGATTAAAACCTGACTGAAATCTCATTATCTGAGAATGATTTTGTGTTTTGTGTAGCTCTGCCTTAACCCATTAAAGGAAACATTACAGGTCACCTTTAACCTCGATGTGTCAGAGTTTGGACGCTGATCAAACCCAAAGCTTAAAATCAGCTCATGTTAACAGTGGATCTCCTTCCTTCTGCTGGACTAAAAACCAAAAACTATGGTGGATGTTTTCAAACTGGAAGTCATTATCTGTGTCGTTAAAGTCAGATATGTCCCAATCCATGGTTGGCATGGTAACCAAACCCTAAGCTGGTGTTTGTGTGGCCTTCAGTCTAACTCCTGACCAGAAAAACATGTTCCAACTCTAGATAAAAGTGTTTTCTGGCTGAACGAGGCTGAAACAGAGAGATGAAGGTTGTGTGAGACGCTGAGCTCTGCTCTGCTCTGCTTGTGGTTTACAGACTAACGCCTCTGCACACTTCCTCCCTGCGTCCAGCGAGCTTTTATCATCAAACAGTGAGAAAAATTCACATCTAAACATCAAACATTCATCATCACCCACTTCTTCTATGGTTGTTTGTTAATTTAAATGTGGCTAAAGGTCAATTTAGAGATGACAACTTCAATAAAAACTCAAGTTTTACACATTTCTAATCAGGTTTCCACTCAATATGAGGATGAATTTCACATTAATTTGGTTTTATCTGAATATTTCTACACACATCCTGAGTTGGGAATAATCCAAAATACTCACGATTAATCATTTCAGCTCTAATTCAATCACATTCATAGCTTTACATGTTGTTTTTTTTTCAGTTTTGTGATATTTCAGCACCTCAAACGCGCCTCCATGTTGTTTGTTTACGCCATGTAATGCCCTACCTGTCCAGCAGGGGAGCTGTCGTCTCTTGGAGGACGTAAACAGTCGGCGCAGGCCATCATCGCTCGCTGCATCTTGAGAATGTTTTACTTTTAGGAGAGTTTAAAGGTAAAGAGCTAGAGGAACTAGAGCTGCTGGATGTAGAATAATAAATAGATAAATTGATCCTCCGGCTGCAAGTTGGAAAAATAATCTAAATTTGTCATTATTTTAAACATTATGTAGTAGAAAGCAGTTATTCTGCTCCTGCTCTTTGTTTTTGACTTAATTTTGATCCATTATGTTGGTTTATTTTCAGTTTCTGTTCAAAAATATCAGTTTGAGATTAAGAGATTAGGATCTAAATGCCAAATAAAAACAGCTTCACAGCAGAAATATAAAGCTGAAGCTCATTTCAGATTTCTGTTTCCTACCTGCACCATCAGTTTAAAGCCTACTGACAGTTTTACTGTTAAAACCAAACAGCAGTGGAGCAATGGAGGAGTTAAACGATTAATCCTTCAGATTAGAATCGGCAAAAATTAAAAACAAAGAAGAAGAAGTTTCCACAAATCCAGACAAAAACAGGAACGACTTCATCTGAAAAATCAGCTGTTTCTCCTCCTCACTCGCTCACTTTTTCCTCCTTCTCCCGTTTCGTCGTAGCCGGAGGGATTAAAAAAAAAAACACGCCCCCCAGGTGCATCATGGGAAAATATTTGGATATTAGAAAAGCTCCTGGCAAGAGAAATGGAGCTGAAAAACGGAAATTAACTCAACTTGTTCTCCGTTTTACACATCCATCCATCCATCCAATGTGTGTGTGTGTGTGTGTGTGTGTGTGTGTGTGTGTGTGTGTGTGTGTTGGAGATTAATTTAGAGAGAAATCAAGTCAGTTTGTGCTGGTTTTACACATCCTCATCATTAATCCTCTTATATACACACAAACCCACAGCTGTAGTAAAACATACACACACACACACACACACACACACACACACACACACACACACACACACTTACTGAGGAGTGTGACCTTAAATCATCCTCTCTGTAAACTCTGACTTCCATCCTGCTGTGATGCTGCAGCTTGGAGTCGATGCTGCAGCAAACCGACGATCGAAACTCGCCGTCCTCTGACCTCTAAACATACGGCAAGCCAACGAGATTTTAATCACATTCCTATTATTTCATTTTAAAGGCTAAAACATACAGGAATGTGTGTGTGTGTGTGTGTGTGTGTGTGTGTGTGTGTACCTTGACTATCTGAGTGCTGCAGAGCTTCCTGACGTCGTAGGGGTCGACTGTAGAGACGTGTATTTTGACTCTGGTTGCCGCGGAAACCACAACTTGACACTCTGTTTTTATTTTTAAGAAAAGAAAAGTCAAAGTTTATTTATACAGCACATTTACAACAGGCTCAGTCGACCAAAGCGCTTCAAAACAAACAACAGGTAGATAAATGACAAAATAGAAATAAAATTAAGTTTAGTAAAACTAATAAGACAAATAAAAAAATGTCAGAGATCCCAAAAGCTAATAGCATGAAAAGAAAAAGGAAGTTTGTTGGGTTCTTGATCTGATTTACATGAAGTATAAAAAAGATAAAATCATTAATCTGTGGCGACGTACCAACATGAAGGAACTGCTGAGACGACTTAGCACCAGCCGGGGCGCCACCTTGTGGTTAAAGAACGACATGATGTCAGGTTTAAACTTAGCACTTTAATTTACTTCACAGAGTTTGTGTTTTTCAGGTACTTGATAAAGTCTTCTAACAGTTCTGATTATGTTTTTTTGTTAGCAGTCTGAATGTTTAAAAAAGAGCCGTTTTCATCTAAGCTTCACAGAAACAAACACGGAGTAATGGATTCATTTTCAAGAGTTAAAAATGTATAAATATATTTTCAATGAGGCTCTTTTAAAATATGCAACAATTTTAAATAGATGTTTCTGTGCAAAATAGACCGGAATAGGGAGTATTTGCTAATTCCCCCATGGCCACTAGGGGGCTCTGTAGTTTTACAAATTAAAACGGGGGAATATTTCAGTCGTCAGATGTTGAGGAGGCAAGATGAGAACATAAACTTACGATCAGCTGCAGGATTTTCCAGGTTGTTGTTCTGCTCGCCACGCGGCGCCCGACTGTCCATCAGCGTCTGCAGGTTGGCGAATCCTCGCCTCAACGAATTCATGATGGCGGGACAATCAGCGCTCCTAAAATCAGACAGGAAAACCATAATTTAATCTGCCTCAGATTATATTTAGTTACAAGTTTTAGCTTTACATTATGTTATAATGTTTTCCCTCATAAAACAAATCTGGAGTGTTGATCTGATTCTGTAATGCATGAAATACTTTAGTCTCCATGGCAACCGTTCAGCTGTTCAAAACACCTGGGTGGACATAGCTCTGCCTTTAAAGACGAAGCTCCTCCCCCACTTAGCTCCTTCAGACTAGCCAGCAGCAATTAGCAAGCACCTGGTGGAACTGCTGAGCTCATTATAGGAGCTACTTCTCTGGTAAAATGTTAAAGGGTTTTTAATACAGGAGCCATGTTGGGATGACTTCCTGAAGGCAGAGTTTCAGAAAGAGCAAGAGCTTCTTAAAGAGACAGAGGCCCAATTTCAAGGCTTTATCAGGGAGTTAAACTTCTTTTAAGTCACATCTGATATATTTAGCATTTTTTAACAACTGAAGGCAACACAGTTACTTGACTTCATTATAAAATGTCTCTATATGGTTGGAAAACACATCATACTGCCCCTTTAAGACGGAAAGTATTTAGTAAACAGTATCTGTCTTCATTAACCGGGCTTTTTCTTTTTATTTGATATAAACCACCACTCACCTTATTTAAATAAGGTGAGCATTTTTAAAGTGTAACCCATTTCCTGTTCTTGTTCCTCAGAATAAATATTTTTTATTTAAATGATGAGCTTATGAGAATGCTACAATTCATATGAACATCAGGCTGTTTGGGGTTAGTAAAATATTCCATGTTTAATTTATAATTGGTAGAAAAAACAGAGTAGATTTATTTAGTGATGTTTCTGCTTCAGGTATAAACATGTTTCCTCTGGTTTTATTTACTCACAATCAGAACTCTGCCCTCTTCTGGAAGCTTCCTGACATTACGTCTCTCCACCGGCTCTGGAAAACGTTCAGAGACAAACATCAAGCTGGATTAGAGTTCAGAGTTTTGCTTTTCTTTGAATTAATCTGGTCTTTTATTCAGGAAGCCGGTTCGTTTTGGACAGACGGGATTTTCCAGGAAGTCGAGCTGAACGGAGTCAGAGGATGAAAACAGATGGAAAAGAAAAGGAGGGAAATTAAAGAGAAAAGAAACAATAAAAACATTTCTTACTTCATCCGATCAGAAACCTTTGATTCTATGAATCTGACAAACAGAACTAAAAAAAACTTTCTGGTTTGTCGACTAGAACAGAGAAGATTATAAGTTTTTTACCATTAAATGAGAATATGCAGTAAATCTTGTCAATCTGCTGAGAATCAGAGCCTGCAGCAAATTTATCCAGCAAATGAAGGTCAATAAAATATTGTATTTATTTGGTTTTTGTATATTTGTCGCTCGTTAGTGTTTACAGATTTAAAAAATTGGCCATTTTTATTAAATTTGACTGAAACATGTCAGACTTTAGCAGGAACATTGGAGGATGAGAAAAAACAGTAATTCAATCAGTAACAAAATAACTGTATAATAAAGAAAATTACATTATTAATGTTACGTTTTTATTTATTTATTTTTATTTTTTCCTTTATTTCGCTTTATTCTATATTCCATATTTAATCTTTCGCTGTGTGTTATTTATTACACAGTTCTCCCATTTACTTCTTAAGTATTGAATTGTTTTGTAAAATTTGCTTCCTTGTGAATCAATAAAGACAAAAAGAAAAATAAAAGAGAGAAAATTACAAATTAGAATAAATAAAATCATAAAGAAATAATCAAAACTTATCAGGAAATAACAGTTTGCATTAATAAATCACCTTATATTAGATCTGAAACTAATACAATAAATGAAAATTACATTATAATGATTAAGAATAAAATTCAGTTATATTAGACTAGATAGATGGGAACATAATCAGATAAAGACTAAAATGAATAAGAAAATAGATGAGAGAATAAAATGATCAGAACAGAATCGATTTGATGTGAACAGAGAAACATTGAATAGATCAGAATGAGGTAGAATGTGTTTTTGCTTCAAGGCCGACCTGCAGCAGCGTTTCCAGATGTTTCCAGATGTTTCCTCTGGATCCGAACATCAGCTGATGAAGGCTCCCCCTCATCTTCCTCACCGCTCCACCATCATCACAGGCCTCATTGTTTCCTAAAGAAACAGAGAAGTCTGCATAAACACTTATTTACATAAAATAGAGAGAAAGAGACGAAGTTCCTCACTTTCATTCACTGCAAAAACACAACGTTTTACCAAGTAACTTTAGTCTAGTTTCTACTGAAACTATCTTAAAATAAGACAAAACTAACAAGTAACTCTTCAGAAAGATATAGGAGCTTCTTTTAAGTCAATATTTCCTTAATATTGATGAAAAATGACAAGTTCCCCTAAAGGAACAAACAACAGGAATATGATTCCTAATTATAATTTTCTGCAAGCTGTAAAAAACAAGTAAATTCAAAACATTGCAAGACTTTTTGAACAATATCTGCAATAATACAATAACTGAAATGAACCAATGGTAAGTCCTTTTTAAATTATGCACCTGCTTATTATGTTTTTGTCCCATTTAAATAAATTGAAAAAAGTTTTCTAAGACTTCGAACTACTTTCATAAACTTTAACTTTGGGTTAAAGTTGGGTTAAACTTTGGGTTTGTTCTGCCACAGAACAAACCCAAAGTAAAACACCTGCATTAATTACCATGTAACAAATGTTAATGCACACATCAACCTTTAAAGGTGTTTTATTTACTAACCTATCAGGTGTTTTAGCCAAATGTAATAAACTGACTCTCTACTGGTGACAGATGCACATAACCTGTTAATAGTGAATTTGTTATCTAAACCAGGAAACTTAACCCCGAACCTGCCTAAATCTGATAAAAACCCACTTTTAATGACGTTAAACGTTCAAAATGTTACAATCCGACAGTTATGAAGACTGATTTTAGTTACTTACCGGGTTTAAAAGTTGTTTTGAAGATAATAACCAACTTATCCGCTAGCTTTATGTTTGGACTTGAGACAGTAGTAAAAATAGGAAGTATCGCGAGAGTTGCCATTTCCTGACTGAGCATTCTGGGTTCGAGCCACAAGATGGCGCACTATTACAGAACTGTCGATTTCAAAATCTACTGTTTTTGTATTTATGCCCGATATTTACTCTATGAACTGCCTGGTTTTAAGATATTTTCCTTTGAAAAAGCTTTTTATATAGCAAACATGGCGACGGAGCAGACATTTCGGTTTTCTTCTCCGTAAATTATGTTTGTTTTATTCTCACCTATTGTGCATAACTCACCCAAATGAAATTCTTCTGGAATGCGCAGTTTAATATGTTTGTTAAACTACATTACACTTTTCAATGCTGCATACAGGTGAAATAAGGGAGCAAATTTCAAAAATATCCTTGTAACAAAGAACTATCAATATTTAAGGATCTGGATAAAAATTGGACCTTTTTGTCAATTTGTGTCAGGGACTTAAATACATTTATTTTGGAAAGGTCCTCCAGATCCCTCGCAAACTTCTGTTTTCTTAGATTTCCATTAAAGGTAAGAACAAATAACATTTCTGCATCTTTAAAGTTTCTTTTTGTTTAATAATTTCATTTTCTACTGTTTCTTTGTGTAATATTGTTTAATTTCGTGCTGATATCAGTTTGTCTTTTAATTTGTCTTTGTAACAAAAGACAAATAAAGTGTTTTGAATTTAAAAAAGAGACTAAAACCAAACGCACAGCTTGTGACCTGCGAACGTCACCGCCCCTCCGGTGAACCCAGGAGAATAAATGGAGCACTCCCTCCACCAAACGCACCGCTTGTGATCTGCGAACGTCACCGCCCCTCCGGTGAACCCAGGAGCGTAAATGGAGCACTTCCTCCAACAAACAATCCGTTCAGAAGACACTTCCGGGTGATGTGTTGGACGCTTTTTTCGCCACTTTTAGTCTTAACGCTGACTTTTTCGATAAACTCTTTCATAGTTTTGAAAAGTACAAAGTTAACAAAGACCCGACACGTAGAAAGTTGAAGACAAGAGGAAGAAAATAAGGAGGAGTCGCTTCTGTTAACAGGTAAAAAAAAAAAAAAAAAAAAAAAGTGTGTTGTCGCCTGTTTGTTTGTGGTTTTGCTTTAATGTCACAAAGTTATTTTTTTAACGGTCATAACAGTCAACCTGCCGCTGCTAGAGCTCAGGGGTTTTTTTTTTGTGATTTTGTGAATTAAAGTTTGTGGGGAAGCAAAGTTCAGAGGATCTTTGAAACGAACACACCCATCAGGGAAACTGTTAACTGTTTTTATGCTCCATACTGTTTTTATGCTCCATTCAAATATGCTGGCAAAGTTTTAAAAAAAGTTTAAAGTTTTTCTTTAAATCTTATTTCTGCCTGTTTTACTGAGTCTTATTTAGCAGATTTGTGATCTTTGTGAGTCTCTGTTGAGCTTAAATGTTTCAAAATTATTGTAAAAAGTTGCCAAAAACCCTTAAAATACTGGAGATTATTTTAAAAATTGTTACAAGGAAGTTTGGATGATTGAAGGACAAAATGAAGGGTTGATTCAAGACCTCTGCATTATGCATAATGCAGTTTATATAGTAACCTGTTGCTCTGCATGTTTTGGTTTTAAAGCCTCATATTTTAATAAATAAATAAACCCTCTGAGAGGAAGTAGCAAACATCTTCCTGGTCATAAACAGTAGATCAAATACCTGCAGGGCTCATTTTGTTCCTGTCATGGTTTTATGATGCAACCTAACATTTCAACACACAGTTGCTCAACAACAGTAGATATGATCCATCGGGATAGTTTGTAGGTCAAAGGTCAGCGTTATGAGTTATCAAAGATGAGATCTGTGCACTTTGTGGCCTATATAAGGTGTTTATTAGCAGTGACAGGAGGTGCAGACATGGGCCAAAACCATCGCGTCAAAAGTGTTTATGGGCCAAAAAAATTTATTAAAATAAAGTAGTCTTATTTTGTTATAAAAGAAGGATTTGGGTCACTTTCTTTTAAAATGCTTTTTATATTTGTCCAAGTTTAACAAATTATATAAAAGTTAATTATAGTGAAGCAAAGTCGGGTTTTCAGTAAAAGTCTCTGGATAAACGTGGATCAACTTATTAAAAGCGTTTGTAAGAAAATGTCAGCAGAAAGTCAGTCCTAGGGCCACAAATGGCTCCCGCACCACATGTTGGACCCCCACAGTGCAGACGTTACCTCAGACCCGTCCTGTTCATGAAAGCAGGTTTTAAGGCATCATAACTGCAGGGGTTGGTGGCCTCGGCTGACTCGCAGCGTTTACCAGCTTAGAGCCATTAGAGGGTTTTATGGATGTAGATGTGGATGTAATGTGCTGCTGGACCACCAGAGGGAGACATACAACATGATGTTTGAGAGAAATGAATGGGACTGATGGGATTGGACACAGAAATGAGGTAAATAATTTACACCTGAATGAGTCACGAGTCAGTATATTGACTTGATGAAAATATAATCTAAAAACAAACCAGAGCTGTTAATGTCTTGATTTTATATATTGTTGACATTTATTGTCACATACTCTTTATTTGGTAAATAAATGAGTTTCAGATTAGAAATTAAAGTTGGTTGAAGTTACTCCTGATGCCTGAAAGCAGTAAAATGACTGTTTTTTGTTTTTGATTTGTTAAACTAAATCTTGTTTTTAAGCAGATGATATTTTATTTAAGGCATTTTACAGAGGAGGCAGAAAGTAACAGACCTTTAATTAAAAGTTTTAAACTTTGAGCTGATTGTTTTTCTCTTTAGACTTTAAGAAGATGATGGAGGCTTCAGAGGAGAACGGAGACGTTGCTGCGGCGTCCAACACCACAGAGGAAGAAGAAACGCCTCCAGAGGACAGACGTCATGACGACGTGGACTTAAAGGTGAGACCAGAGTTTGGACCAATGAGACGGAGCGTTATTAAGTCTGTTTCCAGGGAACAGAGTTTGATGTGACCTTTGCTGAGGCGCGCATCAGGGCTCGTTCTGCGTCATCGCGCGTTCCTCCGTCTCCTTAATGCGACGCAGCAGCGCTGAGTCTTTCTGCTGTTGTGAGGACCGACCTCACCCTCCTGCGTTTCTGCTGCAGAGTCTAACGCACCAACATCTGTGTCAGGTGGCTGTTCCTGTGACCTCTGACCTCTCGGTTTGACCCCAAGCTGATGGCAGCAGGGAGTAATATCCAATATGGCAGCCCTGTTGGGTTTTGTTCCGGGCTAACTCGATTGGTTAGCTTCGTGACCCTTGAACTTCTTACTGCTGGGGCCGTGATGCATTCAGAAACAGTTTGAAATTAGAGTTTAGAGAATAATTTGAGATAAAAATATTTATCTGAAATATTTTTGTTTTATTTTGGCTTTATTATTTTAGATTTAATATACTAAAATACTAGTTTTCAGCTAACTGGAGTAGCTTAGCTTCATCTAATATGGATGACAGTCATGACGGGGTGTAAAGGTCACAGACAGTGGGGAGCCTTGAGGTGACTGGTGACGACTAGAACAGTGAAGAAACGCGGATTCATAGCTGAACATTTTTCTGGCATCGAATGTTTCCTTTACCAAATTAGTTTTCATGTTTTTCTTCTTAATACTCAGTAATTCAGTGAGTAGCTAGTTGTTTTGTTTTTAACATGTAACATTGTTTAATGTTGATTAAATAAACTGGAATTGAATACTTCAAAATAATGTTCCACTTTTTGTTGTTTTTGCCATAAAAATCCCATAAAATGTGTTGAACTTTGTGTTCATAAGACCAAGTGATAGTTTAATGTGTGAATATATTGTTTTATCTCTGCAGGAAGCAAACAGTAACTCCAACCACACAGGTGACGACGCGACTGACGGTTCGACGGAGGCAGCAGCAGAGGTTGCCGTGGAAACCGACGAAAGCAAAGATAAAGGTTACTGTTTTGTTTTTGTTTTTCTGCCAAAAGCTGGATGAGAAAAGTTTTCTGTTTGGTGCTTTGGTTTCAACTAGTCCTTTCCTGAAGGACAGTTTATAATTTGTTTTATTTGTAGTTTTTGTTTATCTATTTTGGATATTAAAAATGCCTTCCAGTTCTCAATGTTCATTAGAATTGAAAGTTTTGATAATGTGTCTTTGCATTATTATACTACAGCTATGATATTTCTGGAAAATGGTCTTAAAAAAAACAATATTATTGTTTATTGCAACAACTTCTGGGACAATTTATTGTCCAGCAAAATTTATAATGCCAGCCTATATGCAAATACAAATATTGATTCAGTAAATGTTTTAATTTATCATCCGATTAATTGATTTAATGTTTACTGTGACAGGCAATGTTATGACATAATAAGAATTTTAAAAATATATAAGAAAAACAAAAGGGAAAACTGATTTCTCCTTTGTCTCCAGAGGTGAAGGTCACTCCCCAGAAACCAAACGGTGGGACTGTGGTCATCGAAGCCAGCAACAAGAACCTGGCCAGCGAGAAGATGGAGCGAGTCCGCAAGTGGAGCATCAGCAAATACAAGGTGGGCGGAGCCTAACCCAGCAGCCTCGCTCGCGGCTGCCGGATCTGACGGTTCTGTCTCTGCCGCCGCAGTGCACCCGGCAGGCTCTGGCCGAGCGGATGGGCCGCGGCTCCCGGACGGTGGACCTGGAGCTGGAGCCGCGCCTGGAGCTGCTCAGAGACGACCGGCAGCGCTACGACCACATGACCAAGCTGGCTCAGACGCTGGCCAATCAGTTCGCCCAGTTCTCCGTCACCCAGAAGGCGATGGCCGACGCCTTCACCGAGCTCAGCTTCAAAACCAAGAACCTCCACGTGAGTCCTGAGGAAATCCACCAGATCCACAGCAAACTGCTGGTTTTCTGCTTGCTTTACTCTTAGGCTGTTTTCACACCTGATAGTCCAGTAGAATCGGTTTGATTTGGGACCAAAAGTGCAACATTTGTTACATTTTCAGCTGGTGTGGTTCTCTTTCACACTGCACCGAGTGAAATAATCCAAATGTACTGAAAGACCTGTTCCCCTCCTCGCCTGTGGGGGCGCTGCACAAAGAACTACTGAAGGGAACGACTCAAAAACCTCTGAAGAAAACACTTCAGAGGTTTTTGTTTCTGTTCAACTGTTTGAAATGTTGAACCTTTATTGGTGGGGAAACCACCTCAAGCAAACAAAAAAATCTTTTTTTGAATTTTACCATTTCCATCAACCTTCAAAAACGTTGATTCAACCACAGCTACTGAGCGAAACTTCCTTCTTCACGAAATGTAAACAAAAATGGATTAGAGTTTTAGCAGTTGTAGGTTTTCTCTTTTGACTTTGGTAAAAGACACCAAATCTTTTCTTCCACTAGCGTTAGACTCATGTGTTTGGTTGGTTGCATTTACCCATAATGCCATGCGCTGTAGTCTTCTTCCTGCTTTTAGAGCGGTCTCTGGTCTGCTTGGCGTTCACAGATAAACTGAAACCGCACCAGAGTTCACTTCAACCGAATCAAAACTGTGATCAGAGTTCACTTTGTTGATTATTCGTACCTCCCCAAACAAACCGGACTTTCTAGACAAACAAACTAGAGTTCAGTTATAACCTGGTTCAACCCTGGTGTGAATGCACTGTAAAATGTTTGTTTCATATTGTATCATATCAGACGTCATATCATCCTATCGTTACCGCAGGTGGAGTTTGACATGAACGCTGAGGCTCAAAGGTTTCTGTCAAAGAGCACAGAGACCCTGCAGTCGTCCATCAGCGCCTTCACCTCCGACATGAACACTCTGGTGAACAAAACCATCGAGGACACCATGATCAACGCCAAGCAGTACGAGACTGCCAGGTGGGAGCAGCGCATAACTCCACAGAGCTGCAGAGGGCGCTGTAGGGTTGAAAACAGGTCTTCATGTTTACCCCTCTGGTGTCCAGGATCGAGTATGATGCATACCGAGTGGACCTGGAGGAGCTGAACATGGGCCCACGGGACGCCACCACCCTGCCTAAGCTGGAGCAGGCCCAGAAAACCTTCCAGGGCCAGAGGGAGCGGTACGAGAAGGTCCGGGACGACCTGTCCGTCAAAGTCAAGCTGCTGGAGGAGAACAGGGTGAGACGGAGCGCAAGGTTCTGTTTATGATACAAGTTACACAACCGACAACCCATAACTTTAAAGGTGACCCATTATGTTTCCTTCAACAGGTTGTATAAAACCTGTTCGTTACTTTTTTTATATGTTATGTTTATTGGATATTTTGAAAATGTATACAGAAAAGAAAAAGAACAATAACAGGACAAAACTTAAACAGCACAGATACAGAAAACAAAAAACAGGAGGCATGTACATAAATCACAGCAATTATATGAGAAAAGTAACCAATTTATATATAAACTGAAAGATATACATCATTCAGGTTCACATTATTGGTCTTTCATTGTGAAATATTCAAAAACACATTCCCATCTTTTTTAAAAAGCATAGAGTTTCCCATTCAGACAGTATCTCAAGCTTTCTCTGTTCATTACTTTTTTTTTGCACAATATCCTTTTTAGATGGAATTTCATTCTGTTCAGTTCTGCCTGTCAAGCAGAATGAGCTGTTTTAGTGCTCTGTCACTTTAAATCCAAATGAGCTGCTGCTGGCCACGCCCCCCCAACTGAACCTTTACACTCACACGTGAAAATGGCTACAAACAGATGCGCAATTATAAAACCATACAACTTTGAAAAGCATTAGTAGAGCCTGCTGCATAACCAACAAGAATGCAGGAAGTGGTTTCTGGATGGTAAGTTAACAACAAAACACTTGTCTTTTCCAGCAGCCATTGCACAGCGATAAAACCGAACGTGCTGGAGCTCAGCTTGGGTTGCTAGGTAACAGGCTTGGGTTGCTAGGTAACAGGCTTGGGTTGCTAGATGACGTTAGCATTCCGAAAGGTTTTGAAACTGCTCATTTTTCAGACAGTAAAAAAACATTACTTTTTTCCCAAAAATGATTGGATGTTTTTTTTAATACTTGTCTGCTTTTAGAATCAGTAGAGACTCAAATGGAAGCACAAAAAGGTTAAATTTTGCATAATGGGATCCTTTTAAAGACAGAACAGCAGCTGATTAACCGGAGCTTCGCTCTCTGCCTGCAGGTGAAAGTCCTCCACAACCAGCTGTGGCTGCTCCAAAGCGCCGTCGCTGTGCACTGCTTGTCATGTCACAGTTTCCTGGAGAAAAACATGCAGCAGGCCGTTGAACACCTAAACGTCGCCAGCGCTGACGCCCCCTCCTGGCTGGAGGAGAGCTGACGAGCATCAGGATCAGTTTGAGTGACTTTAAGATGCGTTTGAAAGGTTTCTGTTCACTTTGTGCTCTAAAAACTGGGAGATAGAAGGACAGTAATTTATTTTGGGTGATGAAAGGGACATTAGGGTTTGATATGATATTGTTATTGTTTAAAAATTGAATTTTCTGTTTTTGAATCACATATTTAATTGGAGGAAAACCAACAAACCCTCTTTGTTTCCTCGGCCTGGATTCAAGGCGTTGTTCGGTAAATCCGTTAAATCCTTTGAGAGGCGCTAAGCTTCTCTTTGAACTCTGAAAATCTGCTGCCTGCTGTCAGAAAGTCACAAAAGGTGCCTGAACGCCACGGCTGGAAAACAACTTCAGAGTGGATTAAGGATCTCAGTCCTCAGCCCACCAGAACCTCACACCTCTGTTTGCATTTCCTTTATTAGAAAACTAAACACTCAGGCAGCTCTCTGACTTTACAAGCTGGAAAACATCTTTTCTAATACATTTCCTTTATTCACCTCAGGAAATTCATTTTTAAGAGCTGAACCCAAATTCAGATGAGAAGCATAAGGTTTTTAAGTTTATAAAGATTCAGTAAAATATTGACTAACCTCCATTCTGACTCCAGACAGCTGAGGGAACGACGATCCCTCAGCTGCAGATTCAACTTTAAAACCTTTACCAGCTTTTCAGAGACCAGTAATTTGGATCAAACTATATCTCAAATGCTGAGGTTTATTTTGAACCTGAGTGTCAGTAGCTCTCGTTTTGGTGAACCAAAGACTAAGATTTATTTTGTATTCATGTTGATGACGATGTCTTCTTCTTTGTTAAAGTTTACTTTTCTTTAGCTTTATATTTCATGTGATTAACATCCAATTAGCTGTTCTGTTTGTCGCACAACAGAAAAATCAGCAAATCTTTAATCTCTTTCTTCTTCTATCAACTAAATTAAATGTTGCTGGAAATCTTCCAATGATGGTTTAATCTTGAACTAAATATTTGTGTTTGTTCACTTTCTTAAAGGTGGTGCTATGAAAATGCTATTTCCTTCAAGTGACGTTTCACTTTTAGGCCAAACATTTTGGTATTTATTTAGCGACTCTTCAAGCACAACTTTAATTCCAATAGCATGAGACTTTGTGATTCATTTATCTTTATTTATCAGGTTTAATAATAAACTAATACAACTTATTTTCTACAAGCTAAAAAGGGAAACGGAAGATCACCGTATGCTGATGATGTTAGTCTTTGTAGCTTTGCGTTAACAGCAGGTTGAGCTGTTTTAAAGATAATTCAGTAACATTTTTCTCTCTAGTAACAGTCTATATAACACCAACTAACTAAATATGGGAAAGTTTATACTTTATCTTAAGTAATGGTGGTTAAAGATGCCTTCACTGGATGGAGACCCTCCTATGTTCTCAATGATTTATGAGAAACCTGACCGGATCGCTGCAAACGTGGAAAACTTCAGACGATGCTGCGATGCCTTCAGTACTCACCAAACAGTGTTGCTTTGTTTGTGGCAGATACAACCGACCCAAACCGCACCGGTCTGCTGCTCCTTCGGTTGCAGGTCATTAGGTCAAGGGTTCGGTTTGGGTGAAGCTGCTGGCGTCCATTGATTGGAGGACAAAAAAAACGTTGCTGATTGCGACAAAGTCAACAGATAGTCGTCACACTAGTATGACGTAACGTTAGTCGTTTGGGTTTGATTCCACCTGCCCAGTGAGAGTCTAACTAAAATGTTCTGGACCAAGCCTCCCTAGGGAAGGTTTGCCCATGTTGTGGATCTCTTAACGCTCCATAAAAGATATTTATGTCCTTAACACTCTGCCAAACACCCACCAAAGTCCTGTGAGGCTCCTGGGTATCTAATGGTCCAAGAGACCGTACCACACCAAGAGATCTCCTAAATAATGAATCCTTTTCTTATAATCCCCACAAAATCTCCACCAAGACTCTGCAAAGACCGACATGTTTTAATGTTTTTATCCCAGCTTGGTCTTCATCCAGTTTCCAGGTTTTTCTTAAATTCTGACATTCCAGATTCTTTACAGCTTTCTGCACTTTATTCAGTTTAATCTGTACTCCAAAGTAAAATCCCAGTTTATTTCCAGGATGTCATTGTTGGAGGGAATAAGTGAAGTTTTTGTTTCATTAGAAGATTTCAGAGCCGTTATCTGAGATATTCTTCAACACCAAATCTTAAAGTTGGGAGCAAATATGGACCAAAATGTCTCTTTTAAATGACAAGATTATTAATTTATGTTAAAGATTTAAGGAGTTATTTTGTTTTCTGATGTCAAACTTTAATGTTCTTTACGTGTTTCTTGCGATTTTTCTGTTCTGTTTGCTCTTGTATCTATGAATGTATTTTTTTTCTGTCCTTCACCTTGAAAATAAGACAAACTATGCAAATATTGTGGATCCTTGTGTGCAATAAAGTCCTGACTTCAGTTATGTTGAAGCTGCCAACATCTAACAGATTTGTTTTAATTTTAGAATATGACAGGAAATCTTCCAGATTTAAACTGTTATATTTTCAGGTAATAAAATCTTTATTTTGTGACTCCCAAACTATTATTTTGATGTTTGACTTAATCAGTTTATATTCTTGTTTCTGTATTATTTAAGTTTAAATTGAAGTGGGATTTTTTTTTTTCTTTTTTGTGACCTAAACTCTTCATAAAAGTTCATTATGAAGCAAAATAACATCATTTTCATAAGATTAAGTGAAAAATATGTTAGAATCTGCTGGAAGTTAATTAAAATAAATCAACATTCTTGAGCAAAGGGTGAAAACTTTTTACCTTTTCTTCAAATCTGCTTATTAAAACACACAGCAGGTAGTTAATGCAGCATTATTTCCTCTGTTTCTCTGACTTTTATAAGTTTAATTATTTCTCAGCTGTTTGCTGTTTGGGATTTTTCTCATCTGGGTAAAGTTCTGGATTTTCGTCCAGTCTTCCTGTCGCAGGGTTGGTGGTTTCCTGGGATTTCTCCGTCGGAGTCAGGATGTGTCAGCATTTCAGCTACATCAAGCAAATTATCATGGAAACTTTATCTAGAAAGATTCACAGAGGTTAAAGTCTAGAAAACTTTTACGTTTTCTTGGCTATTATTGATAGAAAGTTGTGTGTTTAGCCTGTAAAACACACCAACAAATTACTGACAAAAGGTTTCTGTTGTATTTGATGCTATTTTAACATGGTTTGTTCAACTGATTGGTTTTTAGGTACTTTCCACTCACCCGTAGTTTGGATTTCACCTTCCTCCTCCTCATCTTCTTTCACTTTTAAAGTCCAGAGACTGCTCTGTGAAGAAAACTGAGGTGTTTACAGGAAAAGGGGAAACTACTTTCTAAAATAATCCTTACATTTTGGACCTTCTTTCATTGTTTTAAAGCTTGGGATAAAAAGGGGATCCTATGAGTCATCAATGTAATCAGCAAAGCAGAATCTAAAAATAAAACTGTTTATATTGGAGGGTTTTTAAAATGTTCATCAAAAACAGCAAAACAAAAAATGAATGATATCAGTTTGTTTTAATTCAATTCAGGGTTTAAACAATAAAATGACATCAGAGTGCCGTAGAGTTTGTCTTCCTTTATACGGGAGATGAATGCAGTGATATTTATGTAAGGTTTGGTCTATTTGAGCCTGCTCTGCTTTAGAAACACGATTATCCACCTGGCAACAACAAGCGCCGCTACTGTTTGTCAGTTTGAGTCTGAATGCTCTGCATGAGGCTCCTTTCCTTCAACAGCTCAATCTGAGAATGGAGCTTTACAAAGAGCGCCTCATTATAGAGAAAGTTCTGTTCAAAGTGTCTAAATGGACTCAAAGAGACAGAGTTTATGAAGCTGCCAAGACTGTTAAAGCTTAAAATGTATTTGCTGCTTTTTAACCACTGCTTGTTCTACATTAATGTGCCAAGCTTTTAGACAAACAGATAGCTAATACCATGTTGTTCTGGGCTGAGATGGCTCAAAAAGTAGAAAGTACTCCTGGATCAGTGAATCTGCTCACACTGAGCCAGGCTCTGGTTCTGTTGGGAGTTTCTTCCTGTTTAAAGGAAAGTTTTCCTTTATGCTGCCACTACATGCATATTTGTGAAAAATACTTTTAGAAGTACTTTTACTTTTGATTCTTACTTTAGTAATACGTACTTTCTTAATTTAGTTCCTAAAATACCAACATTTGCATTTTCTTCATTAACTGTTGTGTTTAACTGCTTAGTACTTAATTTTCTTCACTTTCTGTTGATTAGAAACAAATTTGTTTTTTGTTTATATGTTTTCTTCTAGGAACGAAGCTTATCTGGACCGAACACCCCCGGGTGGGCGGGTCCGTTAGAGAGAGAGAGAGAGAGAGAGAGAGAGAGAGAGAGAGAGAGAGAGCGCGGGGGTTCCCTCCGCCTGAGGCAGCGCGCATGCGTGATTCCCTCCGCTGTCAGCTTTTCTCCCGCACGCGCTGGCAGCTGGGATTCAGACCGTTGGAGACTTTAGCAGCGAAACAGACCGAGGATCCGGGAATCGGTGCTTTTTAAAGGATTAAAACCTGGAGACGCTCATTCCGGTAGGTTTATTTTGTGTTTTAACGTCTGTTTTTAAACGCTTGAGGAAATAACTTCATATTTGATCAATTGCTTATTTGACAACAGTAATTTATGAAACATATAGCTTATGTTTTTAAACACCTTCGAGTTTGTATTTTAGTCTAACTTTAATAAAAATAAAACTAATAATAATCAGCTTTTTTTTGTCTTCACTTGCTATCAGTTTTGTGTTGCATGTTATCCTGATGATATAATTATATAGATTATTACAGCTTAATGACAGGGGCGTCTTTAGGATCCTGAAGCTCTGGGGGCCAAGCCCAGCCTGGACATAATATTCACTTTATTTAATGCTGAAATAGTAGCTGTTCTGTGCTTTGTTTGGGATTTCTAAATGTGAGTTCAACAAAAATCTGTTTTCTTTTTGCTATATTACTAGCAGGTTGGTTACAACACTAAAATTGCAAAACTTTGACATTGATGACAAATAAATTAGATTGTGACAATAGTTTGTATGGAGCTAAATTGGGGCCTTAAAGGTTGTTCCAAAAAAGAAAGAAGGAATCTGAAAAACTAATTTTGAAACTTTTGAATTTCAGAGATCTAATTGTTTAAGCTTTAAAGCACCAACTGTTTAAACCAATAAACGTTTGGCCAAGGAGGTTGTAATCTTTCAAAGTAAAAGTCTTTATCTATACATCCGTCCGTCCAGCCATTCACCCATCCATCCAGATTAATCATTGACTGATTGTTGCTCTAGTGATAAACCAAATGATTCTTGTAGAAAGTGTTGCTGCCATCCCATGGTCACCAGTTTGTGTCCAGTTCTCCTCCCAGTCCTCCCAGTAAGCTCCTTGCCTGGCTCAGTGCTCCAGCTTGACCCCGCGGTGACAGTGTTGTCGCCGTGGGGTGGGGTGGGCGGATGTGACATTTTAGAAATGGGATGCTGTTTGGGGGTGTCTCTCCCCGTTGCCACGGTAACCCCAGAGACCAGCGGATGCTCAGCCAGCTCCTTTTGCTTGGATGTAGTCATCCTGTTTCCCTCCATCGCAGAACAGAGCAGAGAAAACGACTTAGAGGGGATTTGCTTTCATTTAGCTGTTTTTCTATTATCAGAGTCCCATGATGCCGTTCAGCAGGCGGCTTGGATGTTTGCCTGGTTCCCGTCCAGTTGGGGGGTCCGGGTCCAACCCAGAGCTTCTTAAACACGAGCCTTTGGTGCTGCTTGGCCGTGAAACCAGGCAGATGCTTCCTCCTCCTCCTCCTCCTCCTCCTCCGCCTCCTCCTCCTCCTCCTCCTCCTCCTCCTCCTCCTCCTCCTCCTCCTCCTCCTCCTCCTCCTCCTCCTCCTCCTCAGGGAGTTTACCTGCTCCTGTGGAAAAGTTTGGATGTTTGTCAGAGTTTGCTGCTTACAGCAGAACTTCATGTTGATGTTTTCCTTCTTTATGGAAGTGAGAAAACCATTTTTAATTTTTTTGATGGTTTTCTCTGTGTTTGGACTCTTTCTTCACCAATAAATAAAATGTGGATGTTTTGTTTGTGGAAATAATCGCACTGCTGATGGAAATAATAATTAGGTGTTAAACTTTGGTGATAAGTTGTTTTAATAAATCACAGGTTTGTTTGTCTTCTCACCTTCTCGGCCCATTGAGTCAATATTTGTTGGTACTTTAGTTGGTTTTTGGATGGTAAAATGTCATTTATTCACATATTGTTTTATAAGTAGATGATTGGTATTATTGTTGGTATTTATTAATTAGATTAATCTGAATGGATTTATTTCATTGCCAGTAGGTGCAGAGTTAATTTGTTGGATTCTTTATTTTTTAGATATTCTCTTTGACATTTCTTTAGAAGCTTTATTTGTATAAATGTTGTGGATAACTATATTAAGTATTTCTTGGTTGATTCTGTTATTTGATGCATTTGATGCCAATCTGACCCAAATGATCATATATTAGTTTTTTCCTGGCTAATCATGTTTTATTGTAGATTCTATAGTTTTTACAGATAATTTGTGAATGGTTTCATAAATCGTCATGAGCAACAGCAGTATAAATACTTGCCTGTATTTCTTTTAGGGCTGCAACTATTGATTATTATAGTAATTGATTATCCGCATTTAAAACATTGTCACCTTCTATATATATATATTATTACAGAATTAGAACCAGGTGAAGCAAAAATTTTACCTTTTTTGAGTTCTGGGTTCAACATATTTATAGACCAAGAAGTTTTTTAATCTTATGCAAAATATTCATATTTTCTGTATAGTTTTGGCTTCAATACGGCTCTGATTCTGCAACAGTGGCTAATTAACTATGCTGTAAATGCACCAGGATTAACCAAAAGACTATTTTTCATTTGATGATGCTCAGTTTGTCCTGCTAAAAACAATCAAAGGCAAACAAAGTTAAAATGACTTAACTACACTAATGCTGTTAGTTAATACAAACAATAAATACAAAATAAGGAAACTACAACACATGTATCATAAATGTTTAAGAAGTAATTAAAACTGGTGACCAGAAAGTATGCAAGTGAATTTTTTGCAAGTTTATGGAAAAATCATATTTACATCTGCGCATGATGATAAAAAAATCAGTTCTATGAATTCAATGTCTAAAAAGGTCTTCTGCACCATTAGGTTATGTGTTTAAATTAAAATATTTCCACCAATCGAGGAAGATTGTGTTGAATCTCTGGGCTTTAAATCCGTTTCTGCAGCGCTCCGTTTCCCCGTTTGGAAATCTGTCACAAAAAGTGTGGGAGCGTTAATCTGTCAGAGAGCAACAAACAGCCGCCATAAAAACCTAAAGGGAATTTCAAAAGATGGTAAAGCTCGCTGTGACTCAGTGTCTGAAAAAATGCTTTTCTTTTTGCATCCCTTCCTACAAACATCCTAAAAATGTTGAGAAAAATGTACAATTAAAAATAATTATTGGTTCAAAGCTTGAAAATGTGGTAAAACAAAACCAAAAAGCAGTTTTCTTCCTGTGAAAGAAAACGTTCATTCACAGGATTAATTTACAGAAGAACTGAACGTTCCCATTTGTAAAGTCTTGTAAAAAGGTTCATTTATCATTTATTAGTTCAATAAAAAGATTTGTCTTTTATCTGAATTGTTTCTATTCATCTGCAGGTTAGGAATAGATTAAAGATTAAATAAAACCACCAATAACAACATATTCCTCCCAAAAATGAGTTCCAGATTAAATTTTTTTAATCATATTGCATCAATTTATTATTGGAAACTTGCATTATTATGTTTTTTTGTTTTTTAATTCAGAGCAGAGGTTCACCAAGGCTTTGATCAGCTGTTTTTGGAACAACGTGTAACTTTTCCATACACATTTTACAACAATTATTAACTTTTCTTTCATGCATATAAGCTGCAGAGAAGTGTTGCAACCGAGCAGAGATCATGTTTGACTTCAGATAATAGAATAAAGCTGTTTACATAAAACTCTTCCTCTGATCCGTTTGAGTTTTTCACTTTTAATTTATCAGCAGCACAGAGAAACCTCGTGTTTGCGTCATTTCCAGATGAGCTGCTCGTAGTTTAATAACGTTCCACAGATCAGATTGTCTCTCTGACTGCGTTACGGTGGATCAGATAATCACTTGTGTGCTTTTCCTCGTCCTCCTTTGTGCCCCACAGAAGAGGTCAGATGAATTTGTAGTGTCAATATTTGTTCTTGTTTTGTTTCTCAAACAGGTTTCTACGAACCGTGTTTGTTTTGCCGTACACTTTCACATCCCTGAGGAGTGGTGACCAAACTCAGAGCTCACATTGTTATACTTTTATTCAGCTAATATTGCAGCTGCATGAACAAATACAGGATTTCACCTCTACCAGCCTCTAACATGGCACATTAGGAACACTGCAGATAAAAACAGAGTTCATTTTCTAGAATAACAAGGACATTTCTGAGCTGGAAAAGTGGAAAATTGGCTAGAAAAACTCAGAAAACTTTAGATTAGCTTCAAAATTTTAAAAAATTGCTAAGAAAAACTCAGAAAATTTTAGATTAATCTCAGATTTGTCTTATAAAAAACATGGAAATTTTTGAGCTTCAAAATATTTAACAAATTGCTAGGAAAAACAAGTAAATTTCTGAGTTTAAAAGGTCAAAAATTTGTCAGGAAAAAAATCAAACATTTGGAGATTATTATCAGAAATTGTTAGTAAAAAATTAAGAAAAGTTTGCGTTTAAAAAGTTGAAAATTTGCCAGAAAAAAAAAATCAATTTGAGGTTAATCCCAAAAATTCTTGAGAAAAAAAACAAACACATTTCTGAGTTTGTAAAGTTGAAAATCAAGTTGTTTAAAGTGAATCACTCTGAGGTGCCTTGTTACTTTAAAATAAACTTGACTGGTGATGAAGATCTGTCAAATTTCTGCGACCCAAAACGAGTTTAAACTTTTAAACTCCAGTTAAATTTTATCCTGAGCTCTGCATATTATTTACCATCACTCTGAGCGCGCTCAGTCGGTGTTGATGTGACGAAGAGGAGGAGGAGGAGGAAGGGGTCGGTCACTCATTCACCCTGCCTGCCTCCTTCGCTGTCGAGGTCGCTGCTGCAGGAATGTGGAGCGAGCGGCGGACGGATGCGTGGATCATAACTGGGTCGGTTGAAGTGAGGTTTTGTTTTCTGAATGAGCGCGCTTCACTGGCCCGGTGGATTTCCCAGCATGCCTCTGGGGCTGAGGCCACCAGCACTGGGCTGTGGCCAGTTTGTGAAACAGAGCTGCAGAAATTTGAGTCTTTGACATTTAGATCAGGAGTCGGAGGAGTTTGGATAGATATTGTTTTTTCTACGTCTTTTGGTCGTCACATTATGTCCGTAATATTTGGCTTCATGTCTTTTTGTTATTGTTTTGTTTCAGTTCATTTTTTATTCTTTCCTTTGGCCTTGAGTTAATTTTTTATTGTTTGTGTCTCTGTGGTTGTTGTGCATCATATTGTGCTGGTTTATTTATCTACTTTTTCCTTTTTCTCACATGATCATTGTTTGTTTTTATTTTCATGTCTCTCTGATTATTTTAGTAATCAATCAATCGATTATTCTGACGATTAATTGATTAATCAACTAAAAATAACTTGGCACATTCTAAAGATTTTTCATTTAACCACATAAGATTTTTTCTTAAATTATTATAAATACATTAAAAGATGCAAATAAGGATTCAATATTATATTTGATTTTCTTATGTTTATTGGGGTTTTCTGTTTATATCTTTTGTGCTTTTTTTTGCATTTTTTTCCTAACCCTTCAATGTTTTGGGTTTATTTGGATGTTGACTAAAATAAAAGCAACTCTGGATGGTAATAGTATTTGTGAGGCTGCAGAAAATGATCAAAATGATGTTTCTGAAAATGTTACTGTAGTTTAATCTAAATGCGGTTCAACAAAGCATTAGAAGATGTGAAATTTATAGATATTTGTCATTATTTTCATGCTTGGCTTATAAGCATTTCTAAACGCTAAGAAATTGTATTTAAAAAATATGATGTTATAACTTTCATTTTGTTGTTTTATGCCCACATTTTTAACCTTGCATTTGTTGATTTTGATGTTGTTTTGTAGCTAAGCTCCCCATCATGGCTGGAACCTTGTTCATTTTCAAAATTTGAGGCCAAAGCTGATGATTTTCCTGGGTCAGCGTCGGCGCTGCCCAGCTGTAAACCTTTACTCTGCTTCCCTTTGAAGACAGACGGATGAAAGATGTGAGGAAAAAGACGGAGGCAGCTGTGATGTTAGCGTAGCTTTCACATCTACACACACACACACACACACACACACACACACACACACACACACACACACACACGTTAACTGTGACCCTGTTTTTGTTGTTGCTCCACATAAACAAACTGTCATTGTTTGCTATTCGGTCCGTTTCCACGGCGATCAGCGGGTCAATGACCTGCAACCAGAGCAACACATGGCATCCCTGGCATCTCCTGCACTCTGGACCAGCAGCGTTATGATACAGAATATAAATCAGTGATAACATTTGATTGTGATGGAAATGAGACTATCAGAGGGAAAAGCTCAGGTTGAGCATTTGGAGGTGAACTTGATGAGCCAATAATGTGTTAAAGATAGAAATGGAGACGGTTGTGACAGAGGATGGATGTTAAATATGGAGGCTGATGATTCGCTGTTGAGCTGCCAAAAACACAAAGAAATGAGACATTTTATGCAAAAGAAACAACACAACTTTATATTCTGAAAAAAACGTGATTTTAAGCTTTTTTTTCTCTTTTCTGAAAAGACAAAGATATGAAGTGAAAAATTAGTTGCATCCTGATATCTGGGAAAGCAAATACATTTTTATGCATTTTGGCTTTTCATCCATCCTAAAATTCTGCTCATTATAATTAAAAACAATTATTTATAAAAATAGAGTCTGCATATTATTTACCAACAGTCTGTGACTGCGCTCAGTTGGTGTTCATCTGACGAAGAACACTGACTTCTTCATCACATGACGAAGAAGTCGGTTAAATAATAGCAGGAGAAAGCAGCAGCTGGGTCGGGTCGCTGGTTCTCACACACTGGGTGGTTCCGGTTGTTAGCACGATTGAGCAGAAAATTTGATGGAAGGATTCAGGCAATCAGAGATGTGAGATTAGCTTATGTAACGTCGCTGTCGTCTTTAATTCATCGGCAGGAAGTGGAAATATTTGTTGACGTGAATCCAGAACTTCACACGGTGATTTCCTCCCTTAGTGAGCATTAAATTATTAAACCCTGCTGGAAGGTGGCCATATTTGGGCATCCTGCCACGACTCCGCAGCCGTTCGGTGGAGTCAACAAGGCAGCTGTTACCGGAAACTTTACGTCACAGCTGAGATCAGGTCTTCATTAACCTTTGAGCAGCAGGAGGTTTGATGAGAAAAACCTCCAATCAGAGGAGAAAAGAAGTTTTCACCAGGAGAAAAACAAGATTTAAAAAGAAAATAACTGAAGCTCCAAAAAATACAAGTTTAATTTGGTTCAATTTAACTACATGATTACAAACAGACAAACATTAATATGAAAAAAAATCATCCATCTATAAATGCGTCTTTTTGTAGATTCGGCATTCATATCCTGACCTCTACATTTTTAACTTAAAGTGATTTTTTTATATTTATTGATTTAAAATGGAAAAATACAGAATATTCTGGGGATTTGAGTCCATAATGACTGAAAATCTGCAGAAAAATGTCTAGAAACTCTAGTGTTGCGTTGTGTCGGTTTCATTGGTTTGTCACCAGTTTAGCAGGATTAAAAATGAAAACAATAATTTAAAATTGAGATGACATTTTTCTAGTAGATTCATCCAAACAGCAATAAAGTTTCTAAACGTAGCAGCGTCACTCTGGCGTTTGCTTCCAACTGTCTGAGGTTTAAAACTGGGCTATTAGAGACCAAAGCACCAAACTAAAAACTTTCATCATCCAGCTTTTACTGGAAAGATAAGAACTAGAAATCATTCAAATTGAAATGATTATGTTTGCTTTAAATTATCATGTGATTAGTTGATTTATTGATTATTGTGACAGTACTAACACAAATACAGTCAGACGTCTTCAACATCCAAGTGTTCATTGACGTCGTTTTCTACGTGTTTATTTTTGTTTCTTTTCAACTTTTCTTTCCAGACTGCTGATCTTCACCCGCTGATGTTTCGAATGACTCTTCTCCACTGTTACCATGGTTACCCGTGATCCTGGTGACCCTTCAGTCTGCTCCCGTCCAATCAGGCGTGGCGATGCACGTCATGGGCAGCGTCTCCCCGGCCAACGACATCCAGGGGTTTTCCTTCCAGGAGGACGCAGCCGTCGCTGAGGCCATGTCTCCGCCGGCCGCGCTCAGATTCTCACACAACAGTAAAAATGGAAGCCAACTCGTAGAAAACCTTCCTCCTCCTCCTGCTGCTCCTCTTCCTCCTCCACCGCCGCCGCCTCCTCCTCCTCTGCTGCCTGCAGGTAATCCAGGTGGGCTGAAGAAGAAGAAGAGGGTGAGGAGTTTCTTCTGGAAAACGATTCCAGCGGAGCAGGTAGACTGTAAAACACAATCAGTGAACTTTACTTCAAAATCTACGCAAACTTGTTATGCAACATGCAAAAACAAATTAAGTTGTTCAATTTATGTATAACAAACCTAAAATAATGAGATAAGTTTAGTTTTTTGTACTAAATAGCTAAGACATCTTGACACTATGAGTTATATTTGAAGAAGCTTTTCATTGTAAACTGATTACATGAAAGCTTCAGCATGTAGCTTTTATAAAGAACATGTATTTCTTTATTTGTTAAAATTAAGACAGATAATTTCTGAAAAGATCAATCTCCTTGTCTCTGGGCTACTATTTCTGTCTAAAGAAATACACAAAAACAACCAATCAGATCCAAGAGGTGCTGTCAATCATTCTCATGTACTTGCTACTAAATGTTCTAATGGCAGAGAAGCAACTTATCATTACAGGAAAACCGTTTATCTGCTGTTAACCCTTTATAATCTAAAATCCTCACCAGTTTCAAATACTAAACTTTTTAACATAACTTTCCAAACATGTTTTATCCATAAGTTCACACCGCCTGTTAAAGATGAGTGCAAACAATAAGTTGATAAGAACTCATGCTTGAGAACAAACAGTTGAATCTTTGCTTCAGGTCAAAGGTCACACCAACCTCTGGACTCAGGGTCCAGTCCAGCAGGATTTCCAGATTGATGTTCAGAAAATCGAGGAGCTTTTCACGCACAGCAACGACCCGCCGGTTTCCACGCCGACCAGAGGAGGAAAGATCAGAGTGTCGTTCAGGGAGGCCAAAGACGAGGTTCTGGTTCTGGTTCTGGTTCTGATGCCTGTTGGTCGACACTTTGGACCCGGACTCTGACCGTCTCTTTGTTTACACCAGATCTCCATCCTCGACTCGAAGCGAGGACTGAACATCGCAATCTTCCTCAAACAGTTCAAAAGGTAAATAAATGGAAATATTACTCACATTAATTTGACATTATTATCATTACTTTAGTTGAAAATTATCTCAAAATTACAATATTATTGTATATCTCGATAATTTCTGGGATAGTTTATTGTCCAACAAAATTTATTATCATTACAGGCCTAGTCGATGCTGACATCACCGTTGGCAACGTCTGTGCTGCTACATGTTAGCATTGAGATGCTAATTTTAGCTTGAATAGCATCGCTAATAGGCTAACTCCTGTTAACACAACTTGCAAACAATAATAGTGTTTTCCAGTGTTTAATCAGATTGTTTTTTGAAGCAAAATTTATCTCCCATTGGGCCAAGAGAAGCAGCTTCTATCGCTGTTGTTTGGGGATTTCGCTTGTGCGTCAGATTTACAGACGTACCAGAAACACGTAAATACAAAGGTTCCAGCTCTGAACCTTTGCATGTAAAAAACAAAAAGATTAGTTGCGTTAAAACAATTTTTACGCACTGAAATCTATGTAATTAATTCACCTGTCTGTATCAGTGCTAAAGGCTTTTATACAAATAATTTCTTGATTTTAATCAACTTCTGAGCCATTTAAGGTCAAAACAACAATCCAATATAAACACCTTTCAGATCATTTAAAGCTTCATATCTTTGATGGTAAGGAAATAAAAGCATTAAATTTGCTTTAATACATGTGGGGGTTTTTTTGGAGAGGTCGTAACTGTTTAGTTTGAGTCATGCACTAAGCTGAAACTGGTATCTTTATCTTCTGAGTCCAGGGTGACTGTGACTCAGGAGGGGACTGCGTGACGCGTCTCTTCGCCCTCATCCTGAGGTGTTGTGGGTAAAAACAGATGAGCTAATGCTTCTCTGCTATGCAAGAATACAAACAGGATGGATGTTAGCGACATCCATCTACGGCTACGTCAGAGATTTGGTTCAAACTGAAACAAAAGTCACAGAATGAGACCAGTTATCACAACGTGGGATGAAATACAAAAACAAAGACTCTAAATGTTTCTTTCTAAATTTATTTGGGGGCAGCAATTACAACAGAAAGAGAAAACCACAAAAAAACTACAAATACATCCAACAGGAGACATAAACTAACCAGCATTTGCTAACGTATTCTAGCTAAGCCTGTCGCAATAAGAAATAAATCAATTAATCACAAAAAAATTAAAACATGCACAATAATTTCCATTTGCACAATTTATTGTTTTTCTCTTTCCTCTCTCTGGATGATAAAAGTTGTCAGTCTGGTGCTTTGGTCTCAACCAGCCCTTATTTTGAAGGATAATTTTGTTTACAGAAACGTCATAATTCATTTTATTTGTTGCTTATTTTGGAAATTTAAAATGTTCATTCCAGTGTAAAGTTTATAGATCTTTGAGAATCAATTCTGTGCTATTTTATCATTATTATATTATTGTCATGAAAATGGTCTAAAAACAAAAATATTAAAATTTATCTCAGTAACTTCTGGGACAATTTAGCGTCCAGAAACTTTATCAAAACCTTAATTTTCACATTTTTTTGTTAGAAAGTAGAAAAACTTACAGAACAGCTGCAGCACTTTTATTAACCTCAAACTCTTCTCTTATAAACCATCAATTACATCAATTAAATATGTTTGTGTTGTAATTTTGCTGAAAATGAAGCATTTTCTCAAAAGCAAGTCTTTAATTTTCCTTTCTGTAGCTTCATGTCCAGGTTGTCGGTTTGGACCCGGAGGAAAACGGGTCACAGCATGTTCTGATCGTGTTTATGATGTTCAGAATCAATGCTTAGTAAACACACCAGAACATATGAGGGAGGCGCTCAGACTATAAATTAGTTTACACTGATATAAATAGACATATTAACATGTGCAAACGTTTTAATTCATCTTCATTTCTTCTATTTGACTCCAGATGAACTTGTTTTAAATCTGAGTTTGGTTTATTTTTATTTTTTACGACTAATTAACTCTGACACTAAGTGTCATTTTAACACATTCGGAGTGTAATTTAGCTGTTAATTAGATAAAGCATTTTCCCCTTCAGGTCCAATCAGATGCTGGTGGATGAGATTCGCCATGGCAACAGCGAATCATTTGGGGCGGAGCCTCTGAGAGAGCTGCTGAAGCTGCTTCCAGAAAAAGACGAGGTGAAATATTTCATCTGACGTCTGAAACACAAACATCCTCACTTACAGAGGGAAATATAATCATTTTATTTATCCATAAATGTACATTTGTTTTGATAAAACTCTGCTTTTGTTCCTCTGAAGGTGAAGAAGCTGAAGGCGTACAGAGGCGACGTCTCCAAGCTCTCATTGGCCGATTCCTTCATTTATCTGCTGACTCACCTGCCCAGGTGAGCTCACTACTTTATCAAAACATTTCACAAACTCAGAACCAACAAAACATTTTAGCTAAACATGCAAACATTCAGAATTAACCTGTCAAGCTTAGACACACTTTTAAATAAGATGTTTTTTAAGTTGTTGCTTGTAATCAGATTAGATAATAAAGCAAAAAAAAAAAAACTGCTTCAGTCAGCAAACTAATCACAAAACATTACCAAGTATTTTCAGTCTAGTTTCTATTGCAAATATGTTAGTTCACTTAAAATAAAGCTAAATGAACTTATAAATAACTTTTTTAAGTTTAAAGTGAATAATTCCTTAATGATGAAAAAGTTCTAGTTCCACTAACAGATTAATTCACTTGCAACATGGAAAAATGTCTTGTTATAAGTGAAAATAATACTTTTTATGCAATATTAAGAAATTATTGACTTAAAACAAGCTCCTTGCTGAAAAGTTATTTGTAAGTTACTGTGATCTTATTTCAAATGTACTAAGATATTCGCACTAGAAACTAAACCAAGTGTTTGTGTTTGTGCAGTGTGAGACTTGACCCTCAGCTGAATAAAAATCTGAATTACTTCTAAAAGCTGTCAAGAAATAGACATAGAAATATTAAAAAACAGCAACTTAAATCATTATTGCATTAAAAATCTTGATAAACTCTATAGATATCAATTAATTTTCAAATAGCATTTTGCATTTTAGCATTTTTTCTGACATGAAAAAACAGAAACAAACCAACATAAATATGTAAATAACTAAATACTCAAAAACTAATTACAACATGTCATAATGGGAGTAAGAATCCAACTCCTTCTCCTTTTTATTTTTAAAATATTTACCAATTACCAGCTGATATCGGTGTCTGATCTTATGAAAAACCAACCAAATCCCCCTAGGAATGCATATTTTATTCAATATATTCATATTTACAGAAAAAGGAAAACAAATAACTTAAATATGTGATCAAATGATCTGTGAAAACAAAGTTTTTGTACAACCTGAACATAATACTTAGATTCTGCATGTTTAGCGTGACTTGCTAAGTGCCTCAAGTGAATTAATATAAATTCACTGTGCAATAGAATAGAAATGGAGAAATTCAGGTTTATCAGCAGTAAAATGAAAATGTAAGCAGATTCACATACAGAAAGGAATAAAATCAGATAAACAAGATTAATATTCTGCTGCTGAAAACTTTGATGCTGGTCTTACAAGCAGCTCACATTCATTATTATGACACCATCCATCAGTCTCAGTAAAACATTTGACATTATAATGTGAAATATTACCTTTAAATATCTGTAAGTATCCATGTCTCTGATGTTTACATGTCTGTGTAGTTTCTCGCTCCGCATCGAGTCCATGCTGTTAAAGGAGGAGTTTCCTGCTTCCTGCGACGCCATGAAGCGAGATTTTAAAATCCTTCGCTCTGCAACCAAAGGTAGCAAACATTTTACCCTGAAAAACCTGAAATATTTCAATTCTGTTGGTTCTATTTGCTTCTGTCTTTAACTTTTAACCAAAGAAGAAAAAACATTATAGTTTATTCAACTTTTCCTGAATACTAATGGCGTCATATTCCTTCATTTTCACTTCAGTTATTTATTTTTAGAAGCATTTTATGTGACAGACCAACACATAAAAACTGTGTATAATTGTACAGCTAGTGGAGAATTATGAATATTTTTAGAGTTTTTCTAAAACTAAAACATCTGATCTGATTTCACTTGAATTCAGATGTCAAAGAGTTAATAATTTGCAGAAACACGTTTTGCTGCAGTTGCTAGAAATAATTTTCAGTCTAAGCACCATTCATCATCATGAACTCTTTTATGATCTGTTACGGAAAATTACGATTTTAAAGGATTAAAATGACGGTTTAGATGGATTAATAAATCATGACTATAATTTGAGAAGTGGCAGTTCAGGGTATATTTTAAAGTAATTCCTCAGACTTCCCTTTGAATGCTTTCCTTTCACTAAACATTCTGCAGTGATTTTTGTGTTTTAATGAATGAATGTTAATCTGAAGATGGATATTTGACAGCGAACGACTCAGTTTCTACTAAAGATAAAACAGCAAAGCGATGCTGAAGAAACTCACCTGATTGCTTCAGCCTCTTTGCAGATGTGCAGAGCGATACGTCATCCAAACACGTTGATTATTTTTAGCAGTGTGTGTGTGAATCTCGGCCTGAGCTGCTAACTAAGCGCTGCCACTGTTAGCTCTCTTTCTCTAACGACACATTTCTTCCCTCCTTTCGTTTTCCTCTCATCCAGAGTTAATGTGCTGTAAGGAGCTCCATGCTGTTCTGCACTTGGTGCTGCAGGCCGGAAACATCCTCAATGCTGTGAGTGGGGAATAAAAAACACTTCATAATTAATTAGGAAACCAGTTACAGATTGTTAACTCTGTCTGGCTAATGTCATATAAAACAGATTAAAACTCATTTTTGTTCAGTTTTCATCTCTGGTGCAGAAAACTGCGACATCAAAAAGCTCCCTGCAGCTCTTGATTTTTTTTTTTTTACAAGGAACAGATGTTCACTTATTTCAAGGATCCTCAGGGAGTTCTAGACTCAAACCGTATCATTATCCCTTATTGTTCACGTTGTCAAACTGGAAACTTCGCCTTCACATGCTGCGCAAATTACACAGAGGCTGCAGAAACCTTTCATGTTCTGCCTTTAAAACATTTAAATATGTTTATAATTTTACCGTCAGCCTTTCTCTCAAGTGAACAGCTCATATTTCTGACCAAAAATATATTTTATGCGCTTCTTATTTGTTATTGCAAGGCTTTAAAACGAAATCTGTTGATATATGAAGTTGACAGACGAGGGACGTCAAATTAGCATAACAATGCAGCAACAGCAAACCACAAACAATAACGGACTGAAATAGACAGTGATAAAAAAAGAGACATTGACTGACAGCAGGAAAATCTGTGTGAAAAAATTCATAAAATATAAAAAACAAAAAGAGCATCAAACCCTTCGAACGTCATCCAGTTTGACACAATAAAACTTCAAATCTGAATGTGTTTAACTCAAAGTAGTGCATTATTGTGAAGCTAAATGTGCTTTTTATATGTATCTTTATTGATTCAAGTCTGAAAACTGTGACATGGTGGAAACAGCCGACAGGTCAGAGAGAAAACTGGAACAAAGAATAGCTAAAATCCACAAATGCATCAAATTTGGCTGAAAACACAAATAAATGCCTATTTTAATCATTCAAACACCAAATATACCTTAATGTGGACTAAAACACTACACCTGAACCTTCAGAGCCACATAACGACAGTTACAAAGTCGGCCTTCTATCAGCTGAAGAACATTTCCAGGATTAAAGAACTAATGAACCAGGAATATCTACAGAAACTCATTGATTACTTCAAAATAAAAATCAATCACACAGCTGCAACTGATCCAAAACACTGGAAATAATTCAGTACACTTAAAATAAGACAAAAATAACTGAAAAGACATTTTTCAGCAACATATTGGAGTCAATAATTCCTTAACATTGATGAAAAACTTCTGGTTCTGTTGGCAGATTATTTCACTTGCAACACGAGAAAAATGTCTTGTTTTGAGTTAAGTTATCCTAGAACTTTTCATCAATATTAATCAATTACGTAAAACAAACGCCTCCATTTTTCTGAACAGTTACTTGTGAGTTAGTTTTGTCTTATTTCACGTGTTGCTAACTGCTTGTTCTGCAGGGAGGTTCTGCAGGAAACGCCGTGGGCTTCAAGCTGTCCTCCCTCCTGTCGCTTGCAGACACCAAGTCCAACAAACCGGGGATGAACCTGCTGCACTTCGTGGCTCTGGTCAGTCAGCTCAACCTGATGATGATGGATTACCACAAACCAACTTCAATCATGTTCTTTTTACTCAAACATCACGATTTTCTCTTCATCTTAAAATCTGAACTGCAGAGTTTTTGCAACATTTGCAGCTTTTTTGTTCTAAATATTGCATATTGTTTCCTTCTGACCGCAGTTCAGGTAAAGTTTTAAATTTAAATTATTTCTTCAGGAAGCTCAGAAAAAAGACCAAAAGCTGCTGGAGTTTCCTCTGAAACTGAGTCACATCCAGGCTGCATCCAGGTGAGGCGGCGCTTCAAAGGTCCGTTTCAAATACAGCTGAGGGTCAGACTGCAAAAACACAAATCTGACCAAGTGGTTTTGTTTAGTTTCTACTGCAAATATCTTAGTACACATGCAGATATAGGAGCTTGTTTTAAGTCAGTAAGTCCTTAATATTGATGAACAGGTACTAGCTCTATTGTCAAGTGACCTGTACCTTGTCCAGGTTACAAATAATCTGGAACCTTTTCATTAATATTTTAGGGACTTGTTGATTTAAAACAAGCTGCTATATATTGTTGAAAAATTACCTGTCAGTTTGTTTTGTTTTATTTTAAGTGAACTAAGATATTTGCACTACAACATAAACCAAAAATACTTAATTTTGTGTTTTTTCAGTGCATGTCTGAATAAACAAAAAATATAGATCAGAAACGTTTTTACAATTTCTTATAGCTGATGTTGGCTGGCAAAGCTTTTTCTACAAATCACGTTCCTCAAATTAAACTGAAATAATTGCACTGAAATAGGAAAAACCAATTGTGTCTCTTTTGTTAGGATCTCCATGGAAACGCTGGATGCTGAACTGCAGCTGCTGACGTCTCGCACGCGCTCAGTAGAGGAGAGCATCCAGAAAGACACAGAGCTGCTGCAGCAGCTGGACAGTTTCCTTCAGGTAAAACAAAGTTTCACATCATTTTTCAGGTTGATTCGTTTCTGCATTTATTTTTACACAACGACTCAGAATGCAGGTAAAATTAGCTGTAAATATATCACAAAAAATCAATTACAAACATTCAATTTAACAGTTGTAAGTAATTGATAAGCACCATAAAAATGCTAATTTGTCTTTTTATCTGAAACACTTTCCTTCCTTCTTATTCCATTTTCCATATTTTAGCAGCTCAAGACTTAGATTTGATGGAGATTTGGTTTTATAGGTCAGAAATAAAAAACAGCAAATAGAGCAATGGAAACAAGGAGAAGAAAACATTTCTGAATAACTAAAGTTAATTAAGACTTTTTAGAGAAAGATACTCATATCTGACAGGATTATAGATTAGTCAAAGTAAGATAATTGATAACACTTTATTTTAAGGGGTGTGCGTAAGACTGACCTGAAGGAGTCTTCATGAATGGCCACAACTGTTGTCATAAACTTCATTACAACTTCTGTTGCAGAGTTGCATTAAAAGTCCATTAAAAGTCCATTAAAAGTGCCAGCTTTGCAATATTCAGCAAATAATGGCACTTTCATTTCAAACTTGCATTAAAACTTGCAGTTAAAGTTCATTAAAAGTGTCATGTAACCCTTTCAAATAAAGTGTTACCAAATAAAAATGAAATCCATGAACGTGGAACCGTTAAACGTGCTGCAGTAGGACCAGCCTGTGACGGTTTGTGTCGTTGCGTCTCAGAGCGCCACATCGTCGTTGTGCTCGCTGCGCGGCAGCCAGCAGCAGCTGAAGAAGGAAGGCAGAGAGCTGATCGACTTCTTCTGCGAGGACAGAGAGTCGTTCAGGCTGGACGACTGCTTCAGCATCTTCCACACCTTCTGCACCAAGTTCACAAACGCTGCCAAGGTTTGTTCAAAAACTCTGTAAAACATACAGGACCAAATTTAAGGGTTCATTCACACCAGCCATGTTTAGTCCGCTTTAATCAAACTCCAGTCCATTTGGGTAGAAAGTCAGGTTCGTTTGGGGAGGTATGAGCGCGCAATCAACGAAAAAATCTAACTCTTGGCCTCCTAAAAACCTTGGTCTCAGTTTGGCTGAAGTGAATTCTGGTGTGGTTTGAATGCATATGTGAACACCAAACAGACCAGTGATCGCTTCAAAGGCAGAAAGTGGACTACAGTGCAGGGCATTCTGGGTAAATAGATCAGACATTTTGTTCTTGTTGCATCATTTGAAGAGTAAAGTTGAAGTTAAGTTATACCAGTTAATATTAAGGACAAAATATTTCCTCAGTTATGTGGAAAAAAAGATTAATAAAAGATCCAATGAAGTTGGTTTTAAAACCTGTTTTCTAAGTTTGCGTTTGTCAGAACTTAAAAGTCAGTTTGGGAACAGAGGAAACAGTTTGGTAAGAAGTGTTTTTCTGGATCTTGAAGGAGAACCAGGAGAGAGAGGCGAAGGAAGCGACTCGCCGTCAGCGGATGCAAGAGGAGGAGCTGAAGAGACACTCATGGTCAGGAGGAGAGGAGGTAACAGAATCCCACTCTGCACAATTTAAGATTAGAAATACAATCCCAGTTCTCTGATTAGCTCTTACTTACTGACTCTCGGATTGTTTTACTGACAAATTATCCCTAACTTGCACATTAGGTCACGACTCATTAGATTTATGGGACACAAATCTCACAACAGGAAAGAGAGAAAAAACTTTGTCCAGTTGGTCAAATTGGTGGACATTTTAGCTTAGCACCCTGTGGTACAGTTATTTATAGGCTTCTGTGAGAAGATGTTTTTAAATGACCACTAACTCCTGTAGTCATGGGACTTGGCTCCTGCTAACGTAGACCTAAACAGTGCCAGCAGGAGGAGTGAGACACAAAACAAAACCCACGGACTTCCTGACCAGGTAATATATTTTTCTTGTGCGATTGTGTTGTAGGTGACCGGAGCCCTCGGGTGGCGCTGCAGAAGTGAAACTGACATGTCAGCAGCAGCAGCAAAGGATGAGGTTGGACTTTTACTGGACCTCCTGAACCCAAAGTCACAGTCTCGCTCCTCTCTGAATACCAAGCACGTCGCTCGAGGACGTTCTGGGAACTTCCTGCGAAGCCGCAACTCTCCATCCGGCTCGCCATCTCTCGTTGCAGAGCGGGAACTTAGCGCAATGTTGGAGAATTCCAACGACCTCAGAGTTCCTCGGCAGAGAGGAAAGGAGGACGCGAAGAAACATTTCCCACCAACCTCCTCCAAACTTGAGCCTGGAGGTTCAGGACTCTCTCCTACGAAAGTTTTGATCCACTTAGAGACCCCCACCAGAAAGAACCCTGAAAACATCAATGAAGCACGTAAAGATGTAAATAGAGATGAAGTTCCAGTCAAATCTACCTCTGATTCAAAGCAACAGTCTGAGCTCAACAACAGAGGGAATAACTCACCCATTCCCAGTTTCAGCAGTGACGAAAAACTCCCCAACAGTCCAACTGAGTCTCGTTTGAGGAATGAAACAGCTGATCAGACTTCCAGAAGACAGAGTTCTGTCTGTAGCACCACTGCTGCTAAAGGAAACATGTCTGTGCTTTTAGAGAGATGCACCCTTGTGCCTGAGCTAAAGTTGTTTGACAGTACCACCACCACCTGGACGGGCGGTGGCGACTCGTTGACCACAGGTCCAGAAGAACAGGGAGCAGACAAACCTCAGAATAACTCCCAGAAGAACATCGAGGAACAGGAAGACAAGGTGATTGTCTGGTGTGTGACAAGTGTGTGTGAAGCAGCCGGTGAAAACACACTTCTACACACAGAGAAGGATCAACAGGGAGGGAAGACTCAGGGAGAAAAGCAGCAAACTTCCTCTGCAACATCCACTAATGAGAGTTCAGAAGCTCAGGCAGATGGTCAAACCACAGAGTCCGTCCCAATCAGCAGCCAACCAGTGCCTGTCTCCCGCTCTAATGACCCTGGATTACATCCAATAATCCCTGCATCACCCAATCCAGATCCCACTCTGACTGCAGAGGCACCTGAAAAAGCTAAAATGATGAACTCCACCGATCAGAGGACAGATGTGGCACCTGGCTCAGAGGAAACATCTGATAATACAAGCATAAACAAGAAGACGTTGAGGCAAAGGACAGTAGAAAGTTCTTCTACTGGTGGGAAAACAAAAACTGAAACTTCAACCAAAAACTCCACCAAGAAGTCCCTGAACTCCAGAACTGGAAATACTGGAGTGAAACCATCAAACACTACCTCTACAGGCGGCAGATCGATCCGCACTCTCACCAGCTCCGAGAACCAGAACATGGGGAGAGTTGTACCAATCACAAGGATCAACCCAGGTTCTTCGTCCAGAGATAAAAAACCTGAAAAGCCTCCAGCGAACACCCGCAGCTCCTCCAGAACCAGTAGTCTAAACATCCCCTCTCCCCATCAAGGAGAGAAACCCAGAACTGCTACAGCGTCCCAACAGTCAGGCTCCACTAAGACCCCAGAGTCCAGAGAGCAGAACCAGGACCTCGAGGGCAGGCCATCCATCCGGAAACCCTTAAAGAAACCCAAAACCCAAGCAGAGGAGAAAATGTGTCTCTCCAAGCTTCGAGCTCTCAATCAGGTTGGACGGGGCAGCGTCAGTGCTCCTGTCACGCCTCTACACAAATCCAGAACCCCGTCATCATCAGCGCTTCCAGGTTTCACCAGAAACACAGCATCTTCTTCTTTCAGAAGAACCAAACTTCCTCTGTCTCATCCCCCCAACACCGGTTCTCCTAAATCCTCCCCCAAGACCTCCTCATCCTCCTCCAGAGCCACAGATCTCCTGAACACCTCCTCCTCTTCCACTCTGAAGAGGTCTCAGAGCGCCAGATCCTCTGCTCGGTCACCTCTCCACAGCTCTCTGGCGCCCCCTAAAGGCCACAGGCGAAATGACAGCGGCAGCGACAAGTCAGCCCATTCCAAAGACTGGAGCAAGGCCAGCAGACCGAGCTGGAGATAGCAAGAGATGGGAACATAAACTCTTGGTTTTTGTTGTTCCTCTGATTCTGCCGGTCAAAGTGAACTGTAGTGTACAAACGGAGGATTCTTCCTGAAACAAACATTTACCTTGTTCAGAAATTGTTCCCTCTTCAATTTAACTCCAACATGTTGGAGGTAAAATGATGGAAACACTAAATATGTGTTCTTTCTACAATCAGTACTAATAATGTGCTTTAAAATCCCACAGACGACACATTCAGAGATGAAGAATAAGATGTTTTATAACTGAGATATTTATGTAAACATGGCATTCAGTGTTGAAGATTTATGAACTAAAACTAACTATAGAATTAAACTTTCTTGTCTTTTAAAGCTGATAGGCACCAAACAGTGTAAAGGGGAAAATATTCTATTGTCTCATTATGTTGATTAAAGTCAGTCCCAACATTTGTCAGTAGGGGGGCTGTTTGCCTTTTAAACATGTTCATATGATCCTACATTTAATATCCATTTCATTGTATCTCAATAAACAAGAAGCTTTCTGTCTTCATTCAAGTGATTCAACATCCACGTTGCTGAAAGTCTGAGTCCGACTCGGTCCAGGTGGAAGAAATGTTCTTGGTGTGGAAGGATTTCTGCTAATATACCGTTGCTATCTAACAAGGGGAAGGAGAAACCCTGGCTCGCTCGCTGGCTTTTTTGCATCTATCTTGGTTTAACTGATATTTCAGGGGCATAATGTTACACTAAACCATTTAGAAGAATCCAGCCTTTAAATTCAGCTCATTTCTTGTGTCAATTTTCAAAATGGCAAGAAAACATGTAATTTAAGCAACGTGTGTCAAAAATAAGAAAATATCTACTTACTGAAGTCTTGCCGTAAGTTTTAAATACCTGAAACTGAGACAAATTTGGATGAGGACCCAGTTTGGACCCACATTAGCTGTGCTTCCATTAACCATAAAATCTAGCAAATTTAAATTACAAAAATATTTTATCCCATTATTATATTATGTATATCCTTAATGAAAACACGTCTATCTCAAAAACTCCCTATTTTTTTGATAAAAAAAAATAATGCTTACGCTAGGATGAGGTAAGGAAAGCTTCATAGGTCACAGTTGCAGAACTGCAGCAAGGAGTGACATCATGTGGTCACCAAGTCAGAACATCTACAGAGGAACCTCTAAAACGACACATAAATGTCCTGAACAGGAACATTCGTCTGCAGCCAAATGTGAAAGACGGTTCTGGATGAATTAACCAAACTGCGGTGGCACAGTTGGTAGAGCTGTTGCCTGAATCAAGAAGGTCCTGGATTTGAATCCGTCTCTGAGGTCTTTCTGCATGGAGTTTGCATGTTCTCCCTGTGCATCCATGGGTTCTCTCTGCTCTGGCTTCCTCCCACAGTCCAAGAACATGACGGTCAGGTTAGTTGGTCTCTAAATTCTCCTTATGTGTCTCTGAGTCGACCTACAATTGACTGGCGACATGTCAGGGTTTACCCCACCTCTCGCCTGCTGAGCGATGGAAATGGACACCAGTCCCTAGTGGGGTTAACCAGACGGACATGATTAACCGCCTGGTTAGGCATGTTTATCCATTTGTTGGATGACAAATGGATAAATGGTACTGCTTTCCTTCTGCTCAAGTGTGTGCGGCGTCATCTGGTGGCAGCACCTCCACAGTCTTGTCAATTTACTGTCTTTGTAGGAGGTCCAACACCCTTGTCAAATGAAGATGTAAAATTGACCTTTTGGACATATTTATGATTGTCATAACTTATTTAATGACTACTAAATAATAAACATTCCTTACATGTTGGATTGTATCTGTCAAGCCCAGATTAGTCAGACTTTGGCTGATTCTTGAAGCTTCTAAATAACTGATCCAGACAAATTCACCAACATATTGACAAAAAAAAAATAAAAAATTCATTATTTATCAAACAGTTTAAATCACAGGTGTCAAGGGCCGGTCGGTGTCCTACAGTTTTTAGATGTGCCACAGGTGCAAAACACTGGAATGAAATGGCTTAATTACCTCCTCCTTGTGTAGATCAGATCTCCAGAGCCTTAATGACCTAATTATTCTAATAAGGTGGTGCAGCAGAGGCACCTCTAAAAGCTGCAGGACAGCGGCCCTTGAGGACTGGAGTTTGACACCCCTGGTTTAGATGAAGACACAGAGTGTTCAGGTGAATAAGCTTTATTACTTAACCTTCAGTGTTAAAACTTTACATGCAGTTGGTTATGAATCTTCTGAAAAGACTGAACACAAAGTTTCCAGCTCTACTAGTCCAACTGGTGGTTCCAACTGAAAGGAACCAAAAAGAGAATACCCACAAAACAACACCAGGATATTATTGTGGCTCAACAAATGAAGCAGTGTCTCCTTCGGACCTTTGGGACCTCAGTCCAGGATAAATGGCCTGAGTGAATCTGGTCCGGACTCTGTAGAGGAGAGTCATGGTTCCACAGACGCCGTAGAAAGCCAGAATACCTGCTCTGTGATCCAGGTACACTCCTATTCTGGAAGAAACTGGACCCGATACTGGAGTTTCAACGCTGTTGTGACAAAATGTGTAGCCTGTTTGAGTGCAATTTAATGCCCAGGATTTGTTGTTGAACCCAAATGCGCGTTCGGCCACCGCACCGCTTCTGTACGCTGCAGCAACACAAGCTCCACCTCCTCTCCACTCAACCTCCCAGTAATTTTGACCCAACAGACCCTCATTGCTCATAACCTGAAAGTAGTAAGTGAACCTGTCAGGATGACTTGGAAAACTCTGGTTCTGCTTCAGATACCGTGTTTTGTGATACAAGACGGGGAATAGCATGTCTCTATACATCGTATTTGGATCCACAGAGATGAAAACTGAGAACTTCAAGAAATCAGCTCGGCTCATTGCGTCTGGTCGAGCAAGTAAAACGTCCACATCAGAGATGACGCAAGAGATGGTCCTACAGTCCTGAGTCAGGAAGTCCTTCAGTTTATCTCTGAGTTCGGCAACAGCTGCTGTCACGTCCTCAAAGTATCTCAGAGGACGGATGTTGATGCTGGATGAGCCTGTAGACTCACTGAGTGCTGGCAGTGAGGGGTAGTTGAGGAGAAACTGGTTGTGATCCTCTGTGTGTGAGAGCTGCTCCAGCTCAGCGTCTTTCCTCTTCAGCTCAGTGATCTCCTGCTCCAGCTTC